>SNQJ01S0088084.1:33142-51072 GCA_010110895.2 Picea sitchensis | reverse complement strand
TAGTCAATTCCATATTTATTTGTTGAAATTTCCTTTTAAGAAAACTTACAAATTAAATGAAAGAAAGTTTGTTGGAATTTATTCATATTAGGGGAGAGGACTGATAAGTTGGGAGCTGGGTCTAATAGTTATGAGGAAAGCTGTGGGGCTGGATCTCTATTTTGAATGATTTTAAAAGTTCTTGAAAAACTAGTTATAATAACTTGTTTATAAAAATGTATTTATATGTATATCATTGTGAAATGTAAATATTAAAATAATATATATATTTTATAAAAATATTTATAAAAAAAATTGATTTTATATTTTGAAATAAATTTAATATTTTAAAATTTAAAATTTTCTTTTAAATCATATCCACTATAAAATCGATACATATTTTAACGCCTAGTGTATTTAATTGTCAGTTTTATTGGTATGGGTTTAAAAAGCATTATCTTGGACACTTTGGAAATTCATCACTAACGTGACATCATTGTGAACCGGTCACATCCCAAGATAAAAAAAAAAATGGAATTTTAAAGGGATTCCATGTAAATCCTAGATACCCCTAAGGTTAGGATGCCTAAGTATTGACCCCTCTCTCCTAGTATATCCTTGACCTTGGGAAAGGGGATGGTGGAAAGGAATTAGGATGGATACATTTTTTTTTTGGGAGTTGGTTTGTTGTGATACTAAAATAAATATAAGATGCAATTGTGCTCGTTTCATGCACTGGAAATGATTCTTCAATTTGTATTTGGTGGATATTGAACTTCGTAAAGAAATCATTAAAGCTTTGTAAAGAAATCATTAAAGCTTTGAATGTATTTCTTATACATTGTCAAAATGTTTAGCACAAGTTTGCACTTTAATACGCCACATTTCATATTTCAATGAACAACGATAATACACATTATTATGAAAGGGTGATATGTTTTTGGTTGTTTTGTACACAACATGCATACATATATAGTGTTTTTGTGTCCACATTCCATGGACTACATGTCCTCTAGGTATGTTATCGAGGTTCATTATGTCAAGAGTGAAAATCTCTGGTACAACCACTATGATTATATATACATTATGTATACTTTGGAATAATTGTGAAAAAAATGATGCCTAAATTGACATCATGCTAACAATATTTATGAATAAAACATTTCAAGTATAGAAGTATGTCTATAACATAGAAGAAGTTACATCATTAGCCTTTCCTTATTAGAAAATGAAATTATAGGGTGGGTGGGTGGTGAGCACTACAAAAGATTCATTTTTAAGGATGCAAGCGACATATTATATATATGTATGCATCTTTCCTTTTACAGAGCAAGATATTTGCATTATTTTCCATTTTTTCATAATGTTCGAATGAGAACGTTGACATAGTTGACATTCCTACATGACATTGTTGTGAAGGTCAAGCCTTGATGTTCAATATTTCCAATGTCAATGGTTGACCTTGTTAATGTGAACTTTTAGGATTTATGGATAATCAATGCCCAAGACATTTCAAGGGGGATTTGTTTCTTGCTACCCCTTTTTATGAGTGAAATTGGTACATTCTTTGGTTTGGTCTGATCCCATTGCTAACCAATGTAAGTATGAAATTCCACAACAACATATATTGGCAACTTTGGAGGCCTTGATTCATGTGTGCACCTAATTTTCATGATCACTCCAAGAGCTCAATTTATCAAACTTGTATGGACCCACAAACTGCGTGACAACATAACACATTACCTAGTTAATATTTGGTCTTTGAGTCAATGGTTTTCCTATTGTTGTGCTTCTTCATGGATAATGAATTCAACACCACTAAGTGCAATGGGAATATTCAATGGTAGGAGTAGGTTCTTATTATGATTGCATCCAAGGATATTTTTTGTGAATAGGTGTGTTAATGTGTCAAAGTTTCTATGGATAGGAATTTATCTGTCTTAGTCCAGAGGAGGTCCCAATCTTCTATTGTTAATGTAACATTCCAAATATTTGTCAACCTCTACCAGAAGCAGATGTGGGTGATATCTTTTCCCTTTTGATGCAACATCATTCCCAATCGATGACAATGGTAAAGGTTAACCATAAAGACCTTCTTGGACTTAGTCCTACATATAAGGGCTTGTTCATCACCAATGGTAGTTGGACTAGGTAGTTGAAAAGAATGATTAAATGACCACTGAATTTTCAATTGTTATTTTCTATAAATCCCTCATGTACAATGGCTCTTAAATTGCACACAAATTTTAGGGCCTATGTGACAAAGTGTCCTCAAACACATAAATTTTATTAGTGAAGGAAAAATATTACAACAATAAGACGTGAGGGCTAAGGGCAAAAAATCTACCTCACATAGAATAGAAAATGGGTTTAAATATCCCAAAATCAATAACTAAAAATATCATTATCTAAAACTAAATTGGACACCTCAAATAATCACGTGAGTGTGCAAGTGTCATTTTACATTAATGTTTTATTCATTTAAGTCCTAAGTTAACTATTTTGGATCATAATTTCTAACACTATGTATGTAATCTCTTCCATGAGAATGCACTAGATATGTTTCATAGATCTTCTTGGAACATTGTTAGCAATGATCCATGTAAAGGCTTTGTGTCCTTTATAAGGATCTTAAGTACATGTATAGTGGTTGCATGCATGTTAAATGCTACATCTCTAGTATAGACAATGAGTACTATTGGACTATGACCAAAAGGTTCTTGAGTAAATGGTCCTTCTTTTATGCTTCTTATAAGGTAGGATTTACCTATTCTTGTTGTGGCATGTGTTATCATATTTAATGGTTCTTTTGTTCCCAATGTTTGTGAATGTTGTAGCACTATGTCAAATACTAGTGGTTGATTATGCAATAATGTATTTTTAGTTGTTAGGATATTTAGACACTTAGGAGTTAGTTAAGATCAACTTGGTCCAATGTGTTGTTAGGTAAAATAGTGTTTCTTAGTGTGCATTAATATGCATTTGTAGTTAGGTAATCCGACTGTCACGATATGTTCCCAACATAGAGTGATCTGACAGATCATATTCTCCTCAATCTTAATGACTACATTGATCTTTGGCTTAGCACCTGGTTGGTCCATGATTTCTATTAAAAGATAAATATGGAGGGTCATTTTCCGATGATCGATTGTGAGAAATTCTCTTGTAAATATCTCTATACATTTTTCTTTTGCAGTAATAAATTGCTCCAAGTGGCCATGTTGGTTGGGGTCGTGGATGTTTCCCTATAGGGGTTTTACCATGTCAAAACAACGATGTATTGATCTTTGATCTAGTTGCGTGAGTGGTTACTAAGTTTGCTCATCCTCTGCTGGAACATTTGTGTTGTCGAACATGGTATCCAAACACATTTGAAGACTCACTCCCATTGTAGATTGAGATCGTGAAGCCGTGTTTCCTCATCTATGTTTTCTACCATTTTTCGTACATTTATGGCCGAGAGGAATGTTCCATTGCATCTGGAGCGCTCATTTCAGTTAGGAACTCTTTTCGTTTCACTCGAAAATGTTTATGTTTTCCAAAGATACGTCCATTTCAGTCATATCCGAAGGTATAAAACCTGAATACACCTTTTTTAAATTCTTGCAGAGTTAATATTTCAGTTTTATATTATTTTTGGGTTTCTACTCTTATCAATTCGCGTATGTTCTTTTCCCCACGCCATGTGCAATCTCGAAAAATTAGAACAGATCAGAAATTGTTTTCTTATCTACTTATGTTCTTTGACTTGCACTTTGTTTGATCTCAGTAAATCAGTAATAGAGGGAAAAATTGGATTTTTCATGTAAGCTAACCGAGATCTAACCCTTGTTGTCGTCGAGAAGCGATTTTTTTTTCTTGTGTGAAAAGAGTTTTTTTTAGCACGCTCTCCAAGGCCATCTTCAACAACAACAACAACAACAACAACAACAACAACAACAACAACAACAACAACAACAACAACAATCCTCCTTCTAAACAATGCAATATGTTTTTCACTAGCTCACTTGGTTAAAAGTTACTTTACTTAGTTAGAGGTCTTGAGTTCAAGTCTCTCTTTTGTTACTTTTTTTTTGAAAAAGTTCATGCATTCATTGTAAAGTGCATTTCACTTAAGTTATAAAAGTGAATCACTATTAAATAACTTTAATGTTTTATTTTAAGTTATTTTTCATGCAACTTTCATTTACAAAGTAACTTCATTGCAAAAGTGATTATCGCTTAAAAGTGATCTTATAGGAATTGTTAGGAGGAGCATCACCACATGGACCAACTTCTACTTTCCATGTGGCTCTTTGGTTATTGTTTATGCTTTTTTTTTCAAAAGGGTATAACTTTCACATCTGAAGTCCATTTTCAGTGCCATTTTTTTTTAAATGGCCTATTTTTTTGAGATATTTCCATCCAAACCGCCAGTTTCATCTTTTTTTTTGCAAAATTTCATATGGAATTTCCCAGTGATATTTTTCATACCATCACCAACTACTTCTAATGGAAATCCCATATGGAGGATTTATTAAGAAGCAAATGATTGTACTAGATTACCTTGGGAAAAGAAGAAGAACCCAGTGATGATGAAAAGTATTTCAAATGGATTAATAGGAGTGATGAAGCTCATGGACTAATCAAAATGTCCATCTTTCCTGATTTAATGTTTCACCTTCAAGGTCTTAACACCCCCAATAAAACTTGGGAAAATCTTGAAGCTGTGTTTGGTAAACATAATATTATTCGAGCTCATCAGTTGGAAAATCAATTAACGACTTTGAGTCCAAATGATTTTCCTTGCATTGAAGATTACTTGTCTAATTTCAAAACACTTATACTTTTGTGTATCAAATTCCAACTAGATCTATCAAAATATAGATGCATATTTTTTATTCTTGCTAAGCTTGGTAGTTCATATGTTATTTTTGTATCTACCTTTTATGCCACCATAGAAGATCTAGGGATTTCTTATTAAAAACCATCTCTTAAGTCCTTTTGTGATGTTCTGATTTGAGAGCAAGATAAGCTTCTGCAACTTGGATTGATTAGCACTACCAATACATCCAACAAAGCCTTAGTGGCCCAACAGAAAGATAAATCCAAGAATCCCAAGAAGCAACATCCTCACCACAACAACAAGAAAAACAAGGGTCTCAAACCCACTTCGCCAACTTCAGATCCTACTGGTGACAAAGGATCCAAATATAAAAATAATAAGATTGACAGACATTGCATCTTTTGTGGGAAATATGGTCATGATGATTCCAAATGTTTTAAGAAGATGGTAGCTTTAGAAGCAATGAAAAAGAAGCACAACATCAATACAGATTCTACTACTTCTTCTTCTTCTCATGGACATGCACTTTCTATTTCTAGTTTCTCCTTCAATGCAACTTCTGCTTCTTCCGATGAGAAGCCTATTGATTCTGGAGCATATTATCATATGGCTAAGGATAAAGCCATATTTTCTTCTCTAAATGAATGTAACAACAAGAAAATATTTATCGGTGATGAAATGTCTCTTAGTATTGTAGGGTATGGAACAATTCAAGTAGATAATAGTCATTTTAATGATGTATTATGTGTTCCAAGTCTTTCCTGCAACCTTTTATCAGTGTATCAAATCAGTCATTCAGGTGAAGGTAAAACCATAGATTTTTCACCTCACGAAGTTGTAATCAAGGATCTAAAATATCCTCAATGTGTTCATGCAACTGGAATTGTTGACGACATTACCAGGTTGTGCAAGTTTGACAACTTTGGGTCATCATCCTTTCCATATGTTTTTGTTTCTCCTAGCGATGACTTGAGCAAACTTTGGCATTAATGGTTTGGTCATCTAAACTATCGATCATTGCAAAAATTATATAATTAATAGATGGTGATTGGTCTTCCTATGGTTTCTTGAAGAGATGGTGTTTGTGCTAGTTGTGTTCTCGAAAAACATCATTGGGATAGTTTTGACAAGCATGCCTCTTCGCATGCCTTGGCCCCTTTGCAACTTGTTCACAGTTGCTTTTGTGGTCCACTTTCTTATCCTTCTTTTTCTAGGTGAAAGTATTTCTTAACTTTCATTGATGAATTTTCTAGACACACTTGGGTTTACTTCCTAAAAATTAAGAGCAAATGTTTTGAAAATGTTTTGTCCTATAAGGCCCTTGTAGAAAAGCAATTTGGACTTCAAATTCAAAGGTTAAAAACATATAATGGAGGCGAATATGTGAACAATAATTTTACAATTTACTGCACTACACAGGGAACCAAATGCAACACATTGTTCCATATACATCACAACAAAATGGTGTTGCCGAAAGAAAAAACCACACTTTAAAAGAAATGGCTAATTGTATGATCCAATCTAAGGGATTAAGTCTAAAGTATTGGGAGGAAGCCATTAATTATGCAAATTACATAGTAAATCACACTCCCACTAAAGATCTACAAATTTTAACACTAGAAGAAGCATGGAATAAAATTAAGCCATATGTAAGTCACTTCCATGTATTTGGAAGTGTAGCATGGGCTCACATTCCCGATGAGAAAAGGAAATATTTTCAACCTAAAAGGGAGAAGTGTATATTTGTTGGTTATTCTGAATATGCCAAAGGTTACATACTTATTCAATCGCATTGTAATAAAATTATTATTAGAAGAGATGTTACATTTGATGAAAATATCTTTTCCTACAAGCCTAATTTGGCGTTTCTTCCTTCTTTGGCCTGCGAGCCATCTTCAATGTTTGTGCCTTTTTTTTTTCTTCCTATTATGGTTTATTTTTCTTCAGAGGATGACAGTGAGGAAGAAAATCCACCTTTTCCTACTCACCTTCCTCCAAATGAGTACATTGAACCTGAACCTACACTAGCACCACCGCTTCCTAGATGGGTTCATTCAACACGAGAAGAAACTGGTGATCTTATCAGTGATCCTTCATATCAACGTCGGACACATTCAAAGTTCTAGCGAAAATCTTCTCTTTTGGATAAAGTTTCAGAGACTTGTGATCCAGAGACATTTGCAGAAGCTTTAGGTCATCCAGATTGGGATACAACAATGAATCAAGAGTATCGTTCTTTAATGGAAAACAATACTTGGGATCTTGTACCTCTTACATAAGGAAGAAAAAAATTCAGATGTAAATGGGTCTATAGAAATAAGTATGCATCATATGGAAGTGTTGAAATACACAAGCCTCAGTTAGTTTCCAAAGGATTTTCTCAAGTTGTGGGAATTGACTATAATGAAGCCTTTGCCCCTATAGCCAAAATGAATTCCATTCACCTTACCCTTTCCCTTGCTTCCTCACATAACCAGGAGCTCCATCAGATGGATGTTAAATCTTACTTCTTGCATGGGAATTTGCAAGAATAAATATACATGGAACAACCTCTTTGCTATGTCCATAATGACTCCATCGTTGTTTTCCTCCTTAAGAAATCACTTTATGTTATTAAGCAAGATCCTCGAGATTGGTATGCCAAATGGAAAACTTTCTTCTTGATACTGGAATTTCTAGATGTCATTCTAACCCTAATGTATATACCAAGAAAGTAGGAATCCATCTCATAATCCTTGTTTTTTATGTTGATGACCTTATCCTCATTGGTAGTGACCCAAAAATTTTAAACCATGTGAAAAACATCCCTAAAAAGAAATATGAAATGACAGACATAGGTCGTTTGCATTATTTCCTTGGCCTATAGAAATAAGTATGCATCATATGGAAGTGTTGAAATACACAAGCCTCAGTTAGTTTCCAAAGGATTTTCTCAAGTTGTGGGAATTGACTATAATGAAGCCTTTGCCCCTATAGCCAAAATGAATTCCATTCACCTTACCCCTTCCCTTGCTTCCTCACATAACCAGGAGCTCCATCAGATGGATGTGAAATCTTCCTTCTTGCATGGAGATTTGCAAGAATAAATATACCTGGAACAACCTCTTTGCTATGTCCATAATGACTCCATCGTTGTTTTCCTCCTTAAGAAATCACTTTATGGTATTAAGCAAGATCCTCGAGATTGGTATGCCAAATGGAAAACTTTCTTCTTGATACTGGATTTTCTAGATGTCATTCTAACCCTAATGTATATACCAAGAAAGTAGGAATCCATCTCATAATCCTTGTTTTTTATGTTGATGACCTTATCCTCATTGGTAGTGACCCAAAAATTTTAAACCATGTGAAAAACATCCCTAAAAAGAAATATGAAATGACAGACATAGGTCGTTTGCATTATTTCCTTGGCCTATAGAAATAAGTATGCATCATATGGAAGTGTTGAAATACACAAGCCTCAGTTAGTTTCCAAAGGATTTTCTCAAGTTGTGGGAATTGACTATAATGAAGCCTTTGCCCCTATAGCCAAAATGAATTCCATTCACCTTACCCTTTCCCTTGCTTCCTCACATAACCAGGAGCTCCATCAGATGGATGTTAAATCTTACTTCTTGCATGGGAATTTGCAAGAATAAATATACATGGAACAACCTCTTTGCTATGTCCATAATGACTCCATCGTTGTTTTCCTCCTTAAGAAATCACTTTATGTTATTAAGCAAGATCCTCGAGATTGGTATGCCAAATGGAAAACTTTCTTCTTGATACTGGAATTTCTAGATGTCATTCTAACCCTAATGTATATACCAAGAAAGTAGGAATCCATCTCATAATCCTTGTTTTTTATGTTGATGACCTTATCCTCATTGGTAGTGACCCAAAAATTTTAAACCATGTGAAAAACATCCCTAAAAAGAAATATGAAATGACAGACATAGGTCGTTTGCATTATTTCCTTGGCCTATAGAAATAAGTATGCATCATATGGAAGTGTTGAAATACACAAGCCTCAGTTAGTTTCCAAAGGATTTTCTCAAGTTGTGGGAATTGACTATAATGAAGCCTTTGCCCCTATAGCCAAAATGAATTCCATTCACCTTACCCCTTCCCTTGCTTCCTCACATAACCAGGAGCTCCATCAGATGGATGTGAAATCTTCCTTCTTGCATGGAGATTTGCAAGAATAAATATACCTGGAACAACCTCTTTGCTATGTCCATAATGACTCCATCGTTGTTTTCCTCCTTAAGAAATCACTTTATGGTATTAAGCAAGATCCTCGAGATTGGTATGCCAAATGGAAAACTTTCTTCTTGATACTGGATTTTCTAGATGTCATTCTAACCCTAATGTATATACCAAGAAAGTAGGAATCCATCTCATAATCCTTGTTTTTTATGTTGATGACCTTATCCTCATTGGTAGTGACCCAAAAATTTTAAACCATGTGAAAACCATCCTTAAAAAGAAATATGAAATGACAGACTTAGGCCGTTTGCATTATTTCCTTGGCCTCCAAGTTTTGCAAACCAAGGAAGGAATTTTTGTTTCCTAGTCTAAGTATGCTTGTGACCTTCTTCGTCACTTTCACATGGAAGATTGTAAACCAACCCCTTCCCCTTATATCCTAGAGTCAAACTTGCTACTAGTTGTACTTCTCCCAAATTTGATGCCACTTTGTACTGCTAGTTAGTTGGTATCCTCTTATACATGACTCGCATCCATCCTAATATTTCCTTTGTTGTTGGTCTTGTTTCTTGGTATATTCAAACACCCCATGAAATCCATCAAAAAGAAACTAAAAGAATACTTCAATATGTCGAGGGTACAATTTAGTTTGGGATACATTACACTTCAGGGGGGAATCCTTTATTGCTTGCTTTCACTGATTCATATTGGGTCGATGACCCTGATGATTGAAAATGTATTGCACGTTATGTTTTCAGCCTTGGTTCAAGACCTATCACTTGGGCATGTAAGAAACGACATGTTATTTCTCTTTCTTCATTAGAAGCAGAGTGTCGAACAAAAATTAATGCAAGTAAAGGAGTTGCGTGGCTTCAACAGATCCTTCCAGAGTTTGGATTCTAGCAGCAACATCTGACCACCCTCTGGTGTGACAATTAGAGTGCCATCAAGCTCGCCAAATATCTAGTTCAACATGAGTGAATTAAACACATCGATCTCTACATGCACTTCATCAGAAAGTTCATTCATGATCAAGTTATTGAAGTGGTCTTTTTCCCTATAGAAGATCAAGTTACATACATTTTCACAAAGTATCTTACAGAAGCAAAGTTCTCCAAACTTCAATCTATGTTAGGAGTTCAAGAAGTTGTTATTAAGGGTGGATATGCTCTAATGCCTCCTTCCTTCTCCTATTGTTTCATCTTTGTAAATCCTTCAATCTTGTCTCAAGTTGTTCTTAAGGGGGAATGCTAGGATATTTATACACTTAGGAGTTAGTTAATATCAACTTGGTGTAATGTGTCATTAGGTAAAAGTGTGTTTCTTTAATATGTGTTTGTAGTTAGGTAAACCGATAGTCATGATATGTTCTCAACATAGAGTGATTTGATAGATCATATTCTCCTTGATATAAACAACTACATTGATTCATGGCTTATCACCCAATTGGTCCATGATATCTATTTAAATATTATGGAGGGTCATTTGTTGATGATCGATTGTGAGAAACTCTCTTGTAAATCTCTCTGTAAATTTTTCTTTTGCATTAATAAATTGCTCCAAGTGGCCACGTTGGTTGGAGCCGTGGATGCTTCCTTAAAGGGGCTTTACCACATCAAAACATCGGTGTGTCAATATTTGATCTTTTTGTGTGTGTGGTTACCAAAGGTGTTCATCATTTTTTGGAATACCTCTGTTGTCGAACATTAGCAAGAGGCAGTGGCTTCTTTTTTTGTATGTTTTCCCCACTTGTTTGACCTTAATTGATTAATCATGTAATGGTATTCAATGTATCTACTAATACTTCGATCTAGGTCCATGCATGACTAGTGTTGAACTCTCAAATGTTGGAATACTGAGATGGGGGGTGAATAGGTATGAGCACTTTTCCCACTTTTAATCACAATATATATATATATATGTGTGTGTGTGTGTGTGTGTGTGTGTGTGTGTGTGTGTGTGTGAACTTTATCAGTAGTATATCATAAATATATCATCAGTATATCATGAGCATATAAACATAAGAAACATCACACCAACAACATCACATCAAGTACACAATACACCAACATTTACATGGAAACCCAAACGGGAGAAAAACATGGAATTATCTCTTATAAATATCAAGAATACATTCAAAGGAAGCACCAACTTCCCAATTCTCCAGCCTTAACTGGAAGGAGGAACCAACCCCCTAATTTACAGGCACCAACTTGAAGGAATATACAACTCCCTGAATTCTCTGGCTCCAACTAGAAGGAGGCTACAACCCCCTTATTCTCAGGCTCCAACCTCAAAGAAACTCCAACTCCCTATGTTCTCTGGCACCAACTGGAAGGAGGCTACAACCCCCTTTCCTTGCCCTGTCCTGTCGCCCTAAAATATAAGTGTAGAAAAATTGTCACTACCACAATCACTGTCACTATCACTACCACTGTCACTGTCACTGTCACTGCCACTGTCACATCAACATGTAACATGTCATTGTATCCATCCTATCACATCAACATGTCATTGATCAACTTGTCGAACTCGTCACTGTTACCGATCCTCAATCAGATCCTCTCACATGGATCATATGCCAAGGACACCTCTCAACTAGGTGTCTAACATCACCAACACATGCCTCTACCAAGCATGTACCAAATCATCAACTTGTACCATACCAAGCATCAACCATGTACCACAACCTGTACCAAACCTTGCATCAACCATGCACCAATACATGTACCAAACTATGCATCAATCATGCACCACAACTGTTCCAAACTGTGCATCAACAATGCACCAACACATGTACCAAACCATGCATCAACCTTGCACCATAACCTGTACCATATGCCTCAACCATCAACCATGTACATCAATACCATACCAAGTATCAGTCCTATACCATACCATGTATCAACTATGTAAATCAACATCTATACCATACTACCAACAATGTATCTCAACCATATACCATATCACTCAATCATGCCATACACCATATACCATAAGATATACCAAGCAAGTGCTATCAATGGTGTACCTCAACCATGTACCAACATCACCAAGAGATGTATCTAATACATGTGTTGTCATATACCAAGTGTAATCCTCAACAATGTATTAATATCAATGAAAACCATACACAATGTGCCAATGCTTCAAGAATTTACCAAGAATAAGCCTCAAGAATATAACATCATCACCATGTAGCCAAACCAGATACCAATATACCAATACAGTCAAGATGTACTACTAATTAATGTACCATACCAATATCACAAAGATGTACCATGCATCAACAAGACATGCTCACAGACCGAAGTATGTTCATGATTTTCTGAAGGGGAGATAGTAGATGGTTCACACTCTGTGGCTAAGGGGTTTAATATTTCTAATGAGGATTCCCCCATAGTTGCATCGGAGTGATTGTTAGAGATCATGTACCCTCTATCCTTCATAGTTAGATATGAATCTTGTAAATGAGAGATGATTTGAGAATCCAAATCATGCCCTTCAAGAATAGAAACGAGATATGAAAACCAATCCAAAATTTCTTGGTCCGAGGGTTTGTCCTTTTCAGAAAATTTACAATAAATCTACATGAATCTTAGGAAGAAATCATCCATATGATTGTTTCCGAGCCTACAAATTTCGATGAGTTCATTAAAGAGTTCATCATAAACATAATCGTTATGAGCAACTATGAATATTTCCATGAATTTTTTGTAGTTGTGAATGGATTTCATTGGCAATGTCCTAAACCATGATTTAATTCACCCTTCGAATGTGATAATGAATAGTCAATATGTTTCATTGTCTTGAACAATCTTAAAATTTCATCGAGTGTTGTCAAACTAATTAAGATGCATGAGTGTAGAGATAGCCCTTCACCATCGAATTTTGGGTTTGACAAGAGATTAATAGTCTTGGTTGGGATTTCTTGGGTGTGTCTTGGAAGACTCAAAGGGTCATCCCATACAATGATACAGAGAGGATCCATGGGTTGGTTAAAATTTAAGTGAAATGACTCCATATGGGTAGGCTTGTCATATGATCCTCCTTCTAACACTGATTCTGTTGACGTGGTTGAATGCCCCAACAACAGTAAGGGGTACTCCCCAATACAAAGTCTCAATTATAATATGCATCATTTGGTTTAAAAGACCCATCCAGATTCTAGCCCGACTGCCATTACTAGTTTTGGTTTTATCGCTTGCGGCCTGATCCGTTGATGAAGGTGAGTGATGGATGGTTATGCAAACGAAAGATGTAGATGTAGACTATGTAAATACATGAAATGAAGCTAATCTACTTCTAGTCTATACTATCCTATCTAGGAGTGAAATTTAGTAAGTGAATGAGTTGTAATGAAACTAAACTCTACTTAAGACCCCACTCAGATAGCTATCATGAAGGTGCAAATTTAGAAACACATGTATACGCATACATAACCAGAAAATTCTAAATCATATCTATGCATACATCAACAACTCATATGCTCATAACGTATAATATAAGAAATAATAACAATACTGCGAGAGGAACATAGTTTCCATCATAAAATTCTATTAGCAAGTATGTCCTTACAACCCATGTGAACAACATACATTCTACTTGAAATAGTTCGTAGCAAAAAAACAACACATGCAATTTTTTCTCTTTGTCAAAAGCTACTCCCTAGGGCTTCTCAGTATTAATAGTTTAAGCAATAGTATATCAAATCTCCAAGGAATGGATTCTCAATTTTAGTTAACATTGTATTCCCAAAATAGTTCAGAAATATACAATGATTGAAGAGCCAAAAAATCCCTCTCTTTGGATACAATTCTAGTATTTATTGGAGTTCAATATGACCCTTGGCCTTCCGCCTTTGTCCGTGACCTTTCATTTACTAACATTTTTCCTTATCCTCTTTCTAATGATGAGGGAATAAAGGCAACAATTAAGTTTCAAAATTTTCTTTTAGCGCTGGTGGGCCATCATAGATTTCGGCTATAATGCGCCTCTCTCATCTTTTGAATCATTAAGGGAGAGGAAATAACCTCCCACCATTTATTGAGAGTTCCAGTAAAACACTGAATGATAGTTTTGCATGCTTCAACTTCAGTTTTTCCCTTCATACACATAATATTATAGGAAACATACATTCTATCAATCATCTGTCTGATTTGGGCAATTGACAGATTATCTATATTCCATTCTTGGAACCAATCATCAACAAATGTCTGAGAATCAGGAAGCTTGCCCTTTCCAGCTAGATCAGGGGCTGATGGTCTGTGATTATGATGGGGAAGATTTTCATAGGCTGAATTCCTTATGATTACTAAGGATTGGTGATCCTTTGAGGAGGATTCAGGCTTTTCTTCAGAGGGAAAATGAAAAGGAAATCTATTTACAACTTCTATCTCAGATGGCTTATATACAGGAGATAGAATAGAGATATGAGAGTTTGGCAGGATGAAGGAGTTAGGTATGGGTTTGTCAGGTTGATTGGTTTTTCCTTTAATTTCAGTTAAGGATCTACCCATTGCAGAAAAAGCATTTCCTAACCCTTCCATAATCTCTTCATGGTTTCTGCTTGATTCATGAGCTCTGTGAGAGATTTCAGATAGAGAAGAATCCATTTTGTCTCTAACATCAATGACTTTTTCTTGGACTTGATCCACAACTCTGACTATTGTGTTTGTAGATACTTGCAGATCGTAGATCTGTTCCTTACGGGCATAGTCATTGGTTACAAAATATTGGTAGCCATACCCTTCAATGCAGTATTAGTCCAGTTTAATTGTTCTGCTACTAACTGGACTCTTTTATCAATTCCTGATAACTGGGTGGCTTCTTCAGATAGAAGTAAAGGAATTGCTCTTACTTGTTTAGAGTTGTCTTCTAAAACAATTCCTTTGAAAGGTGGAAAGACATAATTTGATTCGATAATGCTGCCATCAATACCTTTCCACTTATGTTTTGGGCAGAAGACCCAGAGCTTTCTCCTACCATTTGAACTACATTTTTCTGTTGTAATTTCTTCCATTCAAAGAAAGAAATCCAACTATCTTCTTCAGACATGAAATCTTTCCATTGTTTTGACAGCCTTAATTTTTCATCATTGGGAGTGGCTGTATTAAAGTCTTTAGTTTCAGGATTTGTAAACAAATCCCAGTTTAGCATTTTCTTGATCCATTCTTCAGGAATAGATCCTTTCTGGCATCCTTTCATTATGGTATGAAACTTATGTATTTCCTCTATGGATGGTCTTTGAATATCAGAGGGTAAAGGATTTGTAAATCTATAGTATGGAATGACTGTGTCACATTGTTCAGTGTATCCTAACCCGTATCTGGGAGTACCAGGAGGTCTCATACCCTTATAGATGTCTTTTATTCTAGGATCTAGAGATTCAATGGAGGGCATGTAATGGATCATGAAACAGGAAGGTTTGTCTGAAGTAGAAACAAAAGACTCTACAGTATTATTTACAGATCGGATATATATAGAAGAATCCATCATAGTATAAAGATCTTACTATCTTTGCACAGAAAAGTAGGGCGTTTAGTTTTATGTTCTCTCGAAAGAGAATTAGACAGGCTCCTGGCCGACTGCTCAGGCAAAGACTAGCAATTTCATAATGATGGGTTGGTACATTGGGATATTCAATCATCGTAGGGTTCAAACTCCATCTTCAACCATTTGAATTTGATTCACCTTGTTGCTCCCCATTGTTGTGACAATTTATGCCGTCATTAAAACTCTATTTTCCTTGGTCGTAGATCACATTGTGAGGATGTTGAGTATGACCTCCTCTTGACATTGGTACCTAGAAACATATCAACATGCGACAGATCAGTGACCTTAGAGAAGTCCTTAAATAAACCATTAAAACAAGGATTCAAAATCATAAAATTGAAGCATTAACTAATTGAAATTTCGCATAAACTTCCCTGAATTTGATTCATGGTTCCTCTGCTCATGGTTGAGGTGTTGCGTTCTCTGAGGATGCAAACACGATGCCAAACCCTGATCTAAGTCAAAATTCATGGCTAACATACGTGAGAAAGTATGATAGGGTTCTATCCCTGTTTTGGGGAATTTTGAATGAACTCCTCCAGTAGCATTTGAACAACCCTTACTTTTACATAGGCGAATGACTGCAGGTTGCTTCATAGTTCTTTGTCTTCTGAGTATGGAATTGTCACACACCCGCTGCGACATAATAAATTTTCGCCTTTTCTCGAGGAATAGAATCCCTGAAATCCTACGGGGCTTAGCACAGGCTAGATTTTCCCTTTTTTTTCCAAGTCCGTGTGATCGTTGATCATGATCACAGGCCAGACAACTAGGCACCTTTTTCGCATTTCGCGACTCAACGGTATAAGCCAGTCAAGTCTTTCGACTCTGCAAACCCCAAAATGCCGAAATGCCAAAGATGCGTCGATCAACAGTTAGCCCTCTGGGCTATGCCTTGGTCCATATGACCACTTCTCTTAAGACCCCAGTCTCATTCCCTTCGGGACTTATCAATACGAGAGCCCGACCTTTTGTCAACGGGACTTTCGAATTCCCGATTTCCGATTCCCCAGAATGGCCTTTGTCACATTAGCCCTCCTGGCTATGCCTTGATCCAGGTGACCATTCCTCATAAGACCTTTGTCCTATCTCTTTCGGGATTTATGAATACAAGAGCCCGACCTCTTGTCAATGGGACTCCCGAATTCCCGATTTGTGAAATCTCGATGGACTCTTCCTTTCCAAATTCACGATATCCGAAATCACGTAATGGGTATAGCTCCCTTCTGTCAGCGCCCTCTGTTCGTGACCAATGACTAGGCTAAGCGCTAGCTCCCGTCGCAACTTCGCAACTTCACAAGTCGAAAGGTTGAGCGCTCATGCTCTTATCCCGCGAATTCTCGAGATGCAAGAAGTCAACGGAGTGTTAACTCCTTTCTCCAGGCGACATGTGTTTGCCTGTCAATCATACGGGCCCCACTTTGTGGTTCTGCCACGTGTTCCTTCGTGCCCGGCTTTCAACACTTCACAACTTCTAATATCGAGAAGAGGTCCTCTCAACCACTGAACCTCCGAATGAGCGATACACGCGATGAGGCTCTGATCCAACGGTCCTCCCGTGACCTGGATCCAACGGTGATCCCTGCTCCTCGCGATTTCACCACTCGCAACTTGGAGCACCCAACTC
This sequence comes from Picea sitchensis, assembly GCA_010110895.2. Classification (NCBI taxonomy): domain Eukaryota; kingdom Viridiplantae; phylum Streptophyta; class Pinopsida; order Pinales; family Pinaceae; genus Picea; species Picea sitchensis. The sequence goes on along the minus strand of SNQJ01S0088084.1, from coordinate 33,895 downwards.
CTAGGCTCTCACCTTGTGAACCTCCGAGTTCGCGAGATCCCTCGATCTCTACCACCTGTCCTCCTCAGACAAATAGTTCTGATCTTCTCTTGACTTCGCCACTCGCGAAGTCAAGAGATTTCCTCCTCTGACTCCCGATGTCCGAATCCTTGATAGAGAGGATCTCGCGACACGCGTCCTTCCGCAGACGGACGGCTCCAATCCCTTCGCAAATTCGAAACTTCTGATGTTGAGTGTCCAGACCTTCGTCCTTAGGACCCCCAAACTAACGAATGCTGAGATCCCGATACCAACTCCTTACTTTTCGCTTCTGCTGCTCACGAAGGTTTCACCCCGTGCATCTCCTGTCAGATCTAATGGCTGATGGGTGTTCGGACTAAGGTCTGACGACTCAGATTCTATCCCACGCTATGCACTCTCCTGTCGCTCCCTGGACGTGGAAAAACCAACGGTTCAGATACTCCCACGGACCTTGGGGATCTATGGTCCCGATTTCTTCGCTACTCACGAAGATAAAGGCATTTAACGCCATCGTCTCTTCCTCCAATCTAACGGTCGTGAATGACCGCAGATCTTTTGACGGGATCTTGTCCGTCAATCGATTCTTATCCACACGTTCTCGTTTCGGGATTTCGTGGGTCGGGGTTTCAGGACTCGTGAGTGCAAGAAAACTCGCACCTAGATACTCTGGGTGCCGAAACGCTGAAATGTTGAGGTCTACGAGGACCGTTCTCCCTCGTACAAGGTTTTGAG
>SNQJ01S0088084.1:17608-33115 GCA_010110895.2 Picea sitchensis | reverse complement strand
TACACTAGGTTTTGAAGACCAGACTGGAAGGTCTTCTCCAAGGTAAGGGAGTGGTCTCAAAGGATGCCTTCGAGAGGAAATCTATCCAAGGCATCAGGGAGGACAAACACAGGAACAATCTCCTGAGAGCAGACTTGAAGTCTGACTTAGATTGGTAAGCATATAAATAGCAATTCGTAAAACATAAGCCATACGTGGTCTTTCCATTATAAGCATGCAACCATCATTTCTGGTCAAAACACCACACAGACAGTCTTATGCTCAAACCATTCATAAATTGCACAGACTATGAACATATATATCAACATATAAACTTCAAGATACAAGATATAAAACACTTATCAGAAATAACACCAGGTGTGATTGCAACTGTTGAGAGGAGTGCTCGTTTCCACCCAATTGTAGGCTCAACGACTCCCAATGGATTTACCACTAGCCACCCCCGAGCTGAGACCACGATGCTGCGAGACTGTGTCTCTGTTTTCCAGTGACCGAGAACGAAGGTTACTCTCCTTCTTCTCTGCTATCACTCACTCTGTATTTTTCCAGAGTTCTCCTCCTCCTCTTTCCCTCGCATCTGCCCCTTGATCGCCCACTCTTCCTGCCTTTTCTTTGTTCAACGAGGTTGCGCGTGGCATGATTTTCCTCGAAGTGGTCAGGTCTGAGGACTCTACGGATGGGCGGTTCACCCCCATCCCTCATTACTCATGAGGAGCCCTTTACCTACCAATCTTGACGAGTCATTTAATTTGGGGCCAACGAGCCGCTCTTGGTTCTCCGAGCCAGTGAAGTCCAAATACGGTATTGGTTTCGGTGGAAGTTAATGCCACCTTTCGAGGTGCCTTCCACCACCTTTCTTCAGCCATCGTGGTCTCTTTTTCAACATATCCCCTCTCAGCAGTTTTGCAATATATATTCATAATATTATTCACATTCATCGACCTTTTTCACAAGGTCCATTCACATCACACATTCACATTTTTGGGTTTGCCACAGTTCTTGGCCAGTATAGTTATTTTTACAAACTGGGGGAAATAAGGTGTTACAGGAACCACTAGATGTCATGCCCTGTGCTATCAACAATCTCGTGAGCATCAACTTTTCTCATTTACAGTCCATTTCTATCTCAAGTCCCTGCAAAACTCAATCTTCATGTCCAATGGATAAGCTACAGAAATGTAGCTCTATGGGACATTTGTTCTCATCAATATCCAAAGGAGAAAAACTTTCACCTTCACAAGATAATGCTTGACTGTTTTAAAATTCGCATCAATGCTTGTTGTTTTTATTGTGTGGACATCCAACCTAAAATTCAATAGAGTAGGGAAAGCAAAAAATTGTATCCATCTCATGAAATTATTCCAAGTGTAACTGCTACTCTAGTTTGAATTGTGTAGGTTTTACCAGCCCTAAAATTTGTACTTGAGAATTTCAGCATTGTAACCCATGAGGAGAAAGGAGCCCCCCAAAGAAGACTTTTTCTTTTGACCTTTGCAATAATTCCATGCATGTAAATTGCGGGAATCAACCTTAAGAGACCAATCTAAAATCTGGAACTCTTGATCTAAAGAGGAAAATCCCAAGTTTATTACCCATTTGCGTTAATTCCATGCACCATATTACTTGCAGTTTATTTTCAAAGCTCTCTTCACCACTGTAAGTTCTTCATCAAGACTCTGCTTGATTTTCAACACCGTCTGGTTTTGATTCCAGAAGTTGTTTGATAACGAGTTTTCGATAGTTCTAGGAAGTATAAATGATGCGGTTGATTTCAATAATTTTGAAATTCAACTGGAGAGCTTATTTAGTATATATTTTCTCATGGTGGTTTTTTTAGGAACCGTGTTTACAAAGATTGAAGACCAATGACTTTGGCCATGTCTTTTCCTCGAGATGCTCCATCACTTAATTATTTTCTCGGCCTCTCATGCATTCTGATATCCAGAACCTTCTTTTGGGACATGTGTCAATGCAAACGGTTGAGCCAAGGGTATCCCGATGTTGGAAATGTTAAACACATCCGAAATAAAATGAGTGCCTCAGATTGAAAAAGGAGTTTGTCTAGGCGTGTGCAGATGTGAGATGGTACTTGAGCTCGACAAACTTTCTCTCAAGTACTCCGATCCCACCGGATGTATACTCGCAATTTTTTTCCAAATTGAAAATTTTTAATTCGAATTTTTATCATATCGGATCGAATTTGAATTGAACTTGGTAACGATGCTTCAACCGATGTAATTGCCTCTCCATATAGTATAATCATCTATGAGACAAATCTCATTACCAATTGGCATCACAACACGCCTAGGCACAGGCTCGCCATTTTTTTATTGTACCCTTGTCAGACACACACACACTCTAGTCTCGTCAAATGAAGAGTGGCCAAACTATCTCTTTTCTTCAGAAACCGTCTTTTTTTTTGTGTTTGTAAAGTTGCCCAATGGCAACAAGAGTGTTATGGATTGACTACATATGAAACGTGAGGTAGTGACTTGGATGTTTGTTCCAAGTGTAACTTTAGTTTGGATTGACTTATCCAAACTAGAAAACAATTTTAAGTTTCATATCATGTGATTACTGTAGCCTGAATCTAGATACCATGTGTCATATGGACTTTCTTGAGCAACATTGCGTTCAATTGGTGAGACTATAGGCATTTCTTCAACGCGCACCATAAACATAGGACTGAAGGGAGTATTTGCATTGTTTGACCGATCTTGATTTTGCTTGTTCTGAGTATATTGTCTCTTCCTGCACTAATATGCATAATGTCCATACTTTTTACAGTAATGGCATTGAATCTTTGATTTATCAAATCTCTGATTATTTGGTTGATTGGTATTTGGGTTTTGTCCTCTTCCACCAGTGTTTCCAGGACTACTACTATGTCCACATCTAACATAGCTCCTTCCTCTTCCTCTAGAGTTTTCTCTCCCCCTTCCTCTTCCATGGCTTATAGATGATTGCACGGAAAATGGATTTTCTAATGATATATTTGACATGTTTACTATGTGTTCATGATTAATGAGGGAAGGTTGCAATTCATCTAGACTAAATCGACTCAGGTCTTTGCTTTCTTCCAAAGTCACATCGAGTATTGAATTTAGGAGGAAGACTCCTAAGTACCTTCTCAACAACTTTTCTCTCCTCTATGGTTTCTCCATGAGACTTAATCCGATTTATCAAGCCAATAACATGGGTGTAGAATGAATCTACTGAATCTGTGTCTTTCATTGACAGAGTTTCAAAATATCTTCTAATAATTTGTAGTTTTGAAGTCTTGACTTTATCCATACCTTGATAAGAAGTTTGTAGTATGTCCCATGCTTTCTTGGCTTGTTTTGTTGATGCAACTCTTGGGAGAATGATTTCATGAATAGCTTGATGTATGTAAGAAAATTCCTTTCCATCCTTCTTCCTTTGATATTTCAAGGCATCTTTCTTCGCTTGTGTGAGGGCATTGTATGTTACCTTATCCGCTGGTTCCACATAACCATTCTCGACTATCTCCCATACATCTTGACCTCGAAATAATGCCTTTGTGGTTAAAGACCATTACTCATAATTTTTTCCTATAAAAGTGGGAGGTTGCAGATTTGAAGTAGAGGCCATATTTTCACCTTTCAGCAGAGTTGTTGTTGTTACTCTGATAAACTTGCTTTGATAAAACCTGCTCTGATACCAGATCTCGGATCTACAATGCACAGACGAGCTATGCGCAACGCAGTTGAAAATACTGCGGGCTACAAAACTTTGTTGTTGAACTCTCAGGATTTACTGCGCAGTTCTCAGACTGCACAAAATACAATGCCATACTTAGCATATAAACTCAGAAATACTGATGAATTTGTCAACACACAAAATACTTGATATGTATTTAGAACTTGAGTGTTGCGTGCTATTGCAAAATACAATACCATGTCGAGCTTGACTCAAATGACTTTTGAAACACTTACAAAACACAGAGCTTGAGCTCTCATACTTCTTGACTTCTTACAACTGTTGCTGCTTCTCTCTATCGACTATTACATTCTCTGCTACGACTACTTAGACTCGAACATATATAGATGAAGACTGAGACTTCGTGTAGAAGTAAAACAGACTAAAACAATTAAGACGACAATAAATTTTGAGTGATTCTCATCTGCTTGAGAAAGATGAAGATCGACTCATTAAATAAGTTTCTACTAACACTCTTCCTTGCCGTGTCTGACAGATTTATGTCTCTGCTTTTTGTGACACACAGAGTTTGTGTAAGCATGAATCTCATGACTTGTAATTAATATTTCCAACATTCACGACCATACCAATGATACGAATTGGGAAACAACAAGCCCGACTCTGGATTGGTACCAAACCCTCTTCACTGCAAAATTGATAAAAGGGTCCTTCTTATCAAATCCTCCGGGCGTTTGGTAGACTTTTTCAATTACCTCGGTCGCGTCGGTGCATGTGTTCTCATCGGAGCATTTCCTTTTAAGTGGTCTGGTTTCACCCGGCTTACTTTGTTTTAAGTCCGCCGGTGAGACCGGATCACTTCGTTTTAAGTCTGCCGGTTGTACTGCTTATCGGACGAATTACTATCAAGTTCGTCGGTGTAAAACCGACAGAGTTTCTTCATCACCGGACTGGTGGCTGGTGGTTTTTTTTTTTTTTTTTTAAGATTATCATCAGATTCCGCACTTGCCGTTCTTTGGCTCAGATCGGAGCATAGTATGTGAATTTCCATGTCTTACAGCCTCCACAATCCACTGCATACCCAAAAGGAGCTGCAACCGAAGAGTTCCATGTGCTAGCGGCATCCTCGAAGTAGTTCCAGAGCTATTCTTGTCAACTACTACGATTCGCATCGGTTCGAACCCAAGAATGCAGACTTCTCCCTCCTTGACATTATTATCAGTTGAGAAATGCTTCCAGCGTCCTCTTAGCACATGTTCGGTGTTATTTGAAACACTAATTTGATTGTCATATTCTTAAACAACTTTCAAATTTCAATAATTTTAAATTTAAATTAAATTAAAAATTATTTAAATTCAACGTAATGATTCATACAACCTCAAACACTTTATTATATGTTGATATCATCCTTTTAAATAAATTCTGAACTTAAATGATCTATATTTGAATGAAAATCATTTAATAAATTCTAAACTTAAATGATCTTTATTTGAATGAAAATCATTTAAATTTGAAAATATCAAACCTCAAAAACCCTTTGTTTTTGAGTAGATTGACATCTTACTCAAACCAATTTTGCGCGGTGACGCGGAGAAAGGATACCGACTGATCACGTTGTCTAAGAATATTTAAAAGACTCATTATTACTCATACAACTCCCGATTGGAGTGTCATTTGTTGCATTGTGAAAAGGGCGGGAAGTCACTTCCGACGACTTCACAAACCATGCATTCAAACATTTCATCCGTGTAATGACTAACAGGGTTGTTTTCGGAGAGAACTTTTTGGCGATGGTTTTGACGCTTCCAGATCTCGGATTTCGATTCCATGAGTTGGGTTGGAATCATAATGAAGAAAATCATATGATTGGCCTGTTTCTAGGAATAAAAATTCACTTTGACAAACACCGAAAAATTATGCTCAAATGTGTTTTTTAATAAAAGTTTGGGTCCTGTTTTTGTTGTTGCTTCGCCCAAATTCAGTTATGTCAATTGATGTGTCATATGTGCTATATAGGTTATTTGTTCATCCATTGTAGTTGAGGTAACATGTCAATAACAATAAATTATAAATCCACAAAAACAACCAATTGACATTTGAGGCGCTTAACATAGTTTCAGAGCCGGGAGGACCGATCTTCTTCTAAGATGTGTTTTGGAGTCAGTGCAAGTCCTTCAGATGTTGTGGTTTATTAATATGATGCTATAGGATACTATGATGATAACAATTTAGTCATAGAATTAGGAAGCGCAAAGTAAACAAGCTAGTATGAAATGCGCAATGAAAGTTAATGGCGACAAAAATAGATTTATCATGACTGCGATCATGAAGTAGATCAGACATGGTGGGTATTAGTCATAAGTTATCCAATTAGGCATATAAAACTTAGTCACAGGAAATAGTAGGAGACCGACTAACGATGCAATAATAATGATCTGATCTGGAAGAGAAGATAGGTCTCAAGATGAAAGTGTGTTGATGAGAGAAAGAAGATCACTGTCGATGTGCTTATTTCCGATGATAATTCAGCATCCTTCTATTGGCGCATCAGTGACAGAAGAGAAAAAATCATCAACAAGCAGTGCATCGGCGACGCGGAAAAGATGAACCTCGTCAATATGCAGTGTATCAGAGAGAAATGAAAGAACTTAGCCAATATGCGATGTATCGACGAAGATGAAAGGAGTGTTTCGACAAGTTTAATGAAAGCGAGCCAGTGCATCGATCAAGTTTGGAGGAAAGTGGTTGATGTATCGGGGAAGAAATCACTAGTGTTCCAATATGTAGGAGGAAGAAAGAATGCATTTGTCGGTACACTATGTATTGATGAAGGAAGAGGAAACTTGTTGAAGCGCAGACTGTCAGGTCAAAGTGATCAAAAGAGAAACTAGAAATGGTAAAGCGGGAAGAGCGAGAAGAAAAACTTGGGCTTAGCCACTTGTGTGTGAGAGAGGGTGTGATGGTTCCAGTAGGAAGAGTTGAAGGGAGGCCCAATTTCTTCTCTTAGAGAGACGATAAGAGATGAAAATTGGGAGGTTGTTGCGCGCACACAACAACACATTTCTTTATTGCAATGAAACAAATTGTTTATTTTTAGTCATCATTTTCACTCATATTCAGAAGTATCCCTCTCTTATCTCAAAGCTTAGTTGACTAAAACATAGCATGTTTGCAAGTGAGTGCACATAGCGTTTATTTGTAATATGAGTACCTACCAATTGATTGTCAAATCCAAGTGACCATGATTAGAGGAATTAATTTCTATTTGTGAGTCTGAAACTTTATTGTTTGATTTTTTTACACATAATTCTTTAGGTAATTTCAAGATCAATTATGCACGTACTGTGCATGTGCCTCATAATTTTACCTACCTAGATTGATAGGAAAATGTTTAGGAATCTAGAACACTAGATCATCCCAATAGGACTGTAGTTTGGTGTTTGATCCCATGATCACAAAGGAATCTTTCAAATTCATTAGATGTATATTTTCTTCCATTATTAGTTTGAAGAGGGCCAATACGAGACTTAGCTTCATTTTGAATCCATACATGAATTTTTTTAAAAGTTTCAAAAGCTTGTGATTTATCTTTCGGTAAGTACACCCAACACATCCTGGTGTAATCATCAATAAAAGTCATGATATATCTATTGCCATTTGCTGAAGGAACAATCATAAGGCCACACAAATAAGAATGAATCAATTTGTATGCTCTGGAAGTAGAATCATGAAATGGTTGTTTGCTATGATTTCCAAGGATACAAGCATCACATTGCTTCAATTTCCTAAGAACAGTAGGAAAACCAAAAACACCATTCTTTCTCAACAAACAAAGACTATCATAATTAATATGGCCAAATCTAGCATCACAAAAAAGACTAGATGGCATTATACCTTCACCGTGATGAGAGAGGTATGAAACATTTTGTGTATGGGCATATGTCACCTTCGACTTCAATGGTCTTCCATCTTCCATTCTAGTCATGACAACCATGTTGTCAGAATCCTTCCTTATTTCAAATTTACCACCGAACATATGAACATAGTGGCTTTAATGTCAGATGTGCACAAGTAACATCAAGATCCTTTGAAGCTCAGGAAGATAGAGTACATTATGCAGAATAAATTTTGGGAGTCCAGGAAACCTAATCGTGATGGTTCCCATTCCTAAAGGTTTGAGACTTGATTTATCTGCAAAATGCACTATGCCATCTACATTGTCATTGAAGTCTTCGAAGAAGCCTCTTTGGAATGTCATGTGGGAGGATGAATTTGTGTCAAGAAGCCATGTACCTCTCCAAGAAGAAAATGAACTGTTAAACAGATCTTCAGTTACTCATATACCGCAATGGGAAACAACGTAATGAAAAAGTGATTTACCTTTCATAGAATAAGATGTTTTAACTTCATCTTCTTTCTGATTCTCTCTCTTTGAGTTTCTCCCATGGAACTCTAGAGTAAGTTGCTTCATGTATCTCATTCCTTACACAATGGGCATGGTGAATATTGGATTTTTCACATGGATTATGCCACACTCGTTTCCTCTGAGGTTCTTTTTTTGTGTCCTTTCATTTCTTACCAGTGCAACTAAGATTTTGCTTGAGTCCACTACCACCTGCATGGAGGCACCAACGATACCAATTAAAATTTCGACCTTCCTCCTCTAAGAAAGAAGGTATTGATGTGTAGGTTGTTGCTTCATTGACAGCTATTGCAGAGCTTGGTGGCATGCATGAGGGAAAGCCTAAAGCAATTTTCATTCACATGGAATCTCCTTTGGAATTATACAAAATGTGTGTGTTGTCCACAAGCATCATGTTGAATGCAATACTCACCATACCAAATGGAGAAATAAATTCAAGTAATGGTGATTTGGTTGGAAACTAGTTTGAACAGTGACCCTTCGACGCCCCGGGAAGTGGAGGAATTACTCTAGTTGAGGGGCATGTGACTTAGTCGACATGTTTAGGTTGAGGAGTGCGAACATAATGAACAAGGGACTAAGGTTTTTCATTCTCATGGGTTCACCAGTAGTCGAGCACCCACCATTCAACGTACAAACTTTTGGACACTTGATAGGCGACGAGTGTGAAGAATAGGCACACGGTTACCAGTATGGACAGTAAAAAACAATGGCAACAATAATACAGTGTGAGGAATCATGAGGAATGGAAACAAAAAATGCAGTGCGAGGAAATGTGACCTGCATGTGCAACAACAAATGTAGTTTGATCTAAGATAGAGAAACCCTAGCATCAATACTTGAAAATTCGACGAGCGTAGAGTTTCGCTTGGGATTAGGATTTTGACCAGTGACCAAAAAATATTTTGACCACTGTGAGGGGTGCATGCAGTGTGAGGTCGATGAGATAAACCCTACATGATGCGAGAAACCATAACCAGACTGGGTGTTTGGTTCACACAAATTTCAACAACTAACACATTGATCAGAGAATCAAGCAAATAGGATGACAGGAAGGCAGATGGACATGTAGGGAGTTCGGAAGAATTTTATGCACAAGAGGAAGGAAGAAAATGCCAAATGATAAAATTATGGAGTTATCCCAGCTTTGATACCACTGTCAGAACATGTATGGTAGTGAATGAGTAACTCCACACTTCTGTAATTGTATTATTGTGAAAATCAATAAATATACAAAGGGTGACTAATGGTCTTCTCTAACGTGTGACTCTTCCTATCACCTATGACTCTTCATATTTACAATTTATGTTACAAGTAAAGTAATCCCAAGTATTGCATGTCAACAACAAGAAATTGAATTAGCTTTCCAAATATATCATTTTTATTTATAAAATTTGTGTATGACTCTGAAATTTGAGTTTTTCTAATATTGTTATGTTATTTTTCATGCAAATATAACGCACATGTTTCTGTTCATGCAGGTATTCAGTACCTAAATCATGGAATTTCCTTAATTTTTTTTAGAATTGTAGAGAACACATTGTTCTTGTGTAGGGATATATATATATATATATTTAAATTTATAATGCTAATTATATATATATATATATATATATATATATATATATATATATATATATATATATATATATATATATATATATATATATATATATATATATATCATAATTACAAGGTGTTGTGTTTGTCGCAAGGGGTTTTAACATAATCAAATACTATTTTTTTTCTCCTAGATTGTAGATCTCGATTTGTACTAGTGCGGTGTATAACTTATTTTAGAAATGGTTAAGTTGATAAAACGTTATAGCATAAATACAAAATGCATTCATTTAATATTACATTACATGTCCAGAGACTAAAAATATATTTAAAAATAGTATTAAAAAAATTAAAAGATATTTGGAATCTACATAGTTGAATCTATATGTGTGTATGGTTTCATTGACAATTGAATCTATATGTGTGTATAGTTTCATTGACAATGAATTTGTGTAGCTTATTCAAAAATAACGTTAAAATAGAGACATTGAGAGAAATTTAGAAAAATGGAGGTTTTGATGTAATTGTATCCCAAACCACCAGGTTTTTCATTCTTAACCAAAATCCAAGGCAACCACATCAACGAAAATGTATATTAAATTTATCACTCCTGCCAAAAAAAAAATGAATGGAAAGAACGAGCATATGTTCTAGAGCACATGCATATTCCTAAGAATGTGTGTGATTTTGTGACTACATTATTTTTCCCAATGTATATTCACCTCCAAGTAGGAATATCAATTAAAGTAGAGGATTTGAGCATCAAGTATGCGTATTAGGGTCCTTACCATGGTAAGGGAAGGAAACTTGGGCCTTAGGATGTAGAGGTTGCTTCTAAGTATCAAGGTCCTAGACCAACACCTTGAACCACCACACTTGACATCTTGATGGAATCCTTTTCTTCCAAGTAGGGATATGATCATAATTAGAATATTTTGAGCACTAGTTACGAGTCTCGAGGCCCTTGACATGGTCATGGGAGGAAACATGGTGATTGGACCCTAAAGTGATCTCCAACACCTCGAACCACCACACAAGACCTTTGAAGGTTATCCCTTCCTTTGACTAGGGATATGTGTGCCATTAGGGGATTTTGGATACTAGGTACATGATTCTTTGGGCCTTAGACATCTTTGAAGGAGGAAACCTAGGCCTTACATCATAATGGAAGCTTCTAAGCATCAAGGTTCAAGAACTACAACTTGATCCACTACAAATGACCTCTTAACATATCCTTAACATCTGAGTGGGGTTATTGACGATATTATGAAGTTTTTAGAACTAGGTATTGTTAGAAAAATAGGATCACGGAGCAATAAAATAAAATAAATGTGGAAATAAAGAACAGAAGATACACAATACAATAGAGAAACAGATATATTTGGTTCACCCAGTGTGGGTTACGTCCACTAGAGAAATTGCCAGGTCCTTCCTTTATTATTATCCAACAAATGAAGGGATACAACCTACAACAAACTCACTGTAACTTCCTCTTCTTTCTCTCACAGTCTCCTCACTCAGAATACAATATTCACAATAATCCATAGCCACAATACATTTCCCTCATAAAAGAGGGTTTCTTTCTAGGGAAAATATTCCTAACATAACTTCTACCATCATATCTACGACCTTATAATGAATGGTCCATATTTACAATGAAATTACAATATACATTTACAAGGCAATTTTTTCCTTTAGGGGTCCACTTTCCCCCAGATCCCCCCAAGGGGGTAACCCCCCTCTGCACTCCCCCACATGGAGGAGTGTACATTCTTCTGGGGTGTAAAGTATTCATGGGGTATAAACACGGCTGAAAACAAAGACTTATGAATCAAGAAGATAATCAGGCTCCACAACCAACAATTTCCCCCTTGGATACTGATCTCAACAACTCCACCAATGTTGTATATATTGGAATATGAACCTTATTGGACCTGGAAAATTTCTCATCTTCACCTTCATGCTTGAAGACCAACTGAAACTGAGAAGGAACTCAGTTTCTCCCTGGTTACTCCCTTAGTTAACACGTCTATAGGATTCTGGCTAGTGTGTATATTTTCCAACTTTAAATGTCCATCTTCCAAGACAGATTGTATGAAATAGTACCTGAGCTATATATGCTTATTATTCGAATGGAAGACTGAGTTATTTGCAAGATGAATGGAACTCGCACTGTCACAATACAACATGTTATTCTCTTGCTTCTTTCCTAATTCCTCCATAAACCTCTGTAACCAAATCATCTCTTTACTAGCCTCTGCAATAGCAACACAATATCCCTCTGTTGTTGAAAGTGAAACAATCTTTTGCAGTTTCTAAATCCAACTTATTGTTGTTCCACCTACAGTAAAAAAATACCCTATGGTGCTCTTCCCGCTATCTTTATCACCTGCCATATCTGAATCAACACTGTGTATTCCGGTTTTTCTTTTTCCTGTTTCTTTCCCTGCAACTGATCTTTGTACATGACCTTATCATTGAATATGACATCTCTACTCCTAATGATTTTGTTATTTTCATAATCCCATAAGCGATAACCAAAATCATTAACATTGTATCTAATAAAGGTACACTTCTTGGGTTTTGCCTCAAGCTTTATTCTATTTTCTTTATCAATATGGACAAATGATTCACAATCGAAAGTCCTAAAAAAAGAATAGTTTACCTTTTTACTTGTCCATGCCTCCTTTGGAATTCTACCATCCAAAGAGCTTGAAGGTCCTCTTTCTAGAACTGTAAGGGAAAACCAACATGCAATCTCATACTCCTTGCATGCTCCATGATTGTCCTGTTCATCCTTTCTGACACACCATTTTCTTGTGGTGTTCCTGGAACTATCTTCTCTCTACAAATCCCATGGCATGAATAGTAATCATCAAACTCCTTCCTACAATATTCACCTCCATTGTCTAATCTGAGACACTTCGACCTTTTTCCTATCTCATTCTCAACCAAAGCTTTCCATTTCGTAAAAGTATCAAAAACATCATCAGATTTTTGTCGAATGCAATAAACCTAAGTTTTTCTAGTTGCATCATCAATAAAAGTAACATAATAACAAGAGCCACCAAGAGATGATACATGAGTTGGTCCCCATACATCTGTATGCACAAGCTCTAACCTTTCACTCTTCTTTTATTTTCCGACTCTGAGAAATATGACTCTGTTCTGTTTTCCATAAACACAATGCTCACAAAAATCCAAATCAATTTGTTTAAGATCTGACAACAAATTTATTTTGTGAATTATCTGCATCCCCTTCTCACTCATGTGTCCAAGCCTATGATTCCACAGTGTTGTATCCACTCCTGTAGAAGCTAAATATATAGAAGAGTCAATATTACCAGTACATAAATACAATGTACCTACCTTCTCTCATTTTGCTATCACCAATGATACTTTGGTGACCTTCCACACTTTATCTGTAAATATGGATACACAACCTTCACTTGCCAACTGCGTTGTTGAAATTAGATTTTTCCTTAGACCTGGAACATGTATTACCTCTTTCAACAACCATTGGTTTCCATTGCTTTGCTTTATATTTACCTTTCCCATTCCAACAATTTTGCATGGTGCATCATCATCCAAATGAACTTGTCCAAAATCACCTTGAACATAATCTAGAAAATGTTTCATATGGAGTGTGGCATGAAATGAATCCCCTGAATCTACTACCAAAGACTCAGAAATATTATCTACAGAAAGAATCAAAGCATCCTGTTGTTGATTAAGGTTGGTTGTCATTGATGTCAACCCTTGAAGAAAGACTGGTAGCACAAAGGTTTGGGTAATGGACCCAAGTTTGTTTTATGTAAAGATGATTCATTATTGTCTTATCATGGTTGATAATAAGTACAAATGGATGAAATCCAAAGTGGTATCCTTATGGTGAAATCCCTCACGGGAAGACGCTTTGCAGATTGAGTTATCCTAGAAGTATGGTTAGAGAACCCATGCTTATTTGTGGAATAATGAGATGAAGGTTAGTGAATTTTTCAGTGAAACTATCCTATATGGATATTTCTTGTCATGCCATTTCCGGTGGTATGTAGAACATCACATAACTCCTCACGGTTAGAGAGTTATGGCCATGAAAAGTTGGAGAACCTGGGTTTTGGGTAATGGACCCAAGTTTGCTTGATAGATAATGGTATGAGTTTTGATATATTTGTTGGACACACCTACCACACTTAGAGGGGGGGTGAATGAGTGTGGGGATATTTTTCCCAAAACTTCCCTCTTACACAAAACTCATTAGTTAGCATTCAACATTTAATCATTACTCATTGTTGTCATTAATAATCAGTTAGATGTGAATACATATCAGCAACATATATCAACAATATATCATCAACAAATCATCTCCACAAGGAACACAAGATGCATGTACAATTTTTCTTTTTATTATGGACTTCAATCTGGGGGTTTTTCAGCAACAAATGAATAGAGTACAACTCTACAAGAGCACCAACTCTATATGCAAGAATCGACTTACATTCTCAACACCAAATGAGATGAGGCAATAATTCTCAACAGATATCAATCTGTACCATAAACAAGTGCATCAACCATGCACCAACCTGTTCCAAACAACATGTAATCAACCTGTACCATAAAAAAGTGCATCCAACCATGTACCAAGTATATACCATTCATGTGTCAACTACTCATAAAAAATTACTCATCAATATGTACCAACATCATCAACTATACACCTCATGTATGTGCCAACTCATCAACTGCTTGTCTCAACCATGACTATTTTTGGATTAGTCAACAACCCTAACTTGAAATAATCATAACTTTGTACCTGTAATGAATAAAGATATGAAACTGATACACAATGTTCTTCAGTGTGTTTTATACAATTCCTCCAGGTTTCACTACTTGGAACCTCTTAGAAAAGGAGTGATAGCAAAAATGGCATACCTTGCTGAATTCTGGCTTATTCTAGCGAGCGACCTTGTAGAGCATGCCCCACACAGAATATTTGTTGAATCAATATGAAAATGTTACAAAGAATACTAAAGAATGTAATATAACCAACACAATTAGTCTCACTAAATTTGGATCTGTTATGAAGAAGTTATGACGTTTTTACCCGAAACACCTGTTTTAGACTAGTTTCAGAACTAGCCACAAACCCTATTTTCCACAGAGTGTATCTCCAAAAATACGACCCAAAAGATGAATTTTTTACTATAGATACTTGGATATGTTTCTTCAATGGCATATCAATATCATGGTCTGAATCATTATAGAAAAAAAATTATTACGAAAATGGTGAGATGACCTTAAATAACATACCTTAGAAAGCATCATGAAAAGAATTTGTCCTCCCTTGAATTACGACCCTCTTTTCTTCACCTTCCCTCTGAAATTCGTCTGAGATATCCTTTTCTTACCTCAGTCACCTATAGATATTCAATATGCTCAAGTGTTCCTCACCAAAAATGCTCAAGAAGCTCTCACAAGAAGCTCTCCACCAATACTTCAAAAGATATTCTCACAAGAAGCTCTCCATTGATCCAAAAAAAAGATGATCTATAAGGAACCATTGCTATCTTATTTATACTTTCATCCTCTAGGTCCCTTAACCCATTTCTAGTTCACTTAACCTATTTTCCTTATTTTAGGGTTAACCACTTTCCATAAATAGAAAATTCTCCAATACTTTATCATTTAAATATTCCTTCTTGTTTTTGTCACCTTACTTTATCATTTCTTGATTTTGTCACTTCTCTTTATTATTTAAATAATCCACCTTGACTTTGTCACTTTACTTTATCATTTAAATAATATTAACCCATTTCTAGGTCACTTAACCTATTTTCCTTATTTTA
>SNQJ01S0088084.1:0-14654 GCA_010110895.2 Picea sitchensis | reverse complement strand
ATGGTATGAGTTTTGATATATTTTCAGGTAATACTATTCTATATGGATATTACATGTCATTCCATTTCTGGTGGTATGTGTAATGTCACATAACTCCTCACGGTTCGAGAGTTATGGCCTTACGAAGTTGGAGGGCCCTCATATGTCATTTAGAAGCCCCAAAAGGTCAAAGTAGTCAAAGTAGTTTAAGAGTTTTTAGAAGGTAAATAATAAAGTGAAGTGATGAGTGTAATACAATTCAAAGTGAATACAAAATAAACTATTTAAATAATAAATTTAATGGAGAAATTAGAAGTGGGTTAACCCTAAAATAAGGAAAGTGGACAAAGTGACCTAGAAGGTGTTTTTAAGGAAGCTACTTGGAGAGTATAAATAAGAAGCAGGGCTCTCTCATTTTAGATCACAATTGAGAATATTGAATATCTATAGGTTTCTGAGGTAACCAAAGGATATCTAAGCCTAATTTCAGAGGGAAGGTAAAGAAAAGAAGGCCAGAATTCAAGGGAGGATAAATTCTTATGATGATGCTTTCTACGGTATGTTATTTACATGTCACCTCACCATTTTTGCAATAATTTTTTTTCTAGAATGCTTCAGACTGTGAAATTGATATCCCATTGAGGAAACATATCCAAGTATCTGTGGTAAAATATTGCGCTTGTAGTTCGTTGTATTTTTGGAGTTACACTCCTTGGAAAATAGGGTTTGTGGCTAGTCCTGAAACTAGTCTAAAATAGGTGTTTCAGGTAAAAACGTCATAACTTCTTCATAATAGATCCAAATTATTAAGAACAAATGTGTTGGTTATAGTAAAATATATAGTATTCAGTGTAAAATTTTCATATCGATTCAACAAATATTCCGTGTGGGGCACACTCTACAAGGTTATTCTCTAGAATAAACCATAATTCAACAAGGTATGCCATTTTTGCTATAATTCATTTTCCGCGAGGTTACAAGTAGTGACACCTGGAGGAATTTCATAAAACAAACTAAAGAACATTGTGTATCAGTTTCAGATCTTTATTCATTAGAGGTACATAGTTATGATTATTTCAAGTTAGGGTTGTTGACAATTCCAAAACTAGTCATGTGAGACTAAAAAAAAGTTGATGAAAATGCTAGTCTCTTGTTGTTAAAGTTAAGGAAGGTTTGCAGGTATGTGATCATATAAACCAAGTCTATTACAAAGTTACAAATCATATTTATATGATGAAATTGATAAGGGATTTTGGTTAAGGTACATGTTGGGTACATGGTTGAGACAAGTAGTTGATGAGTTGACACATACATGAGGTGTATAGTTGATGATGTTGGTACATATTGATGAGTTATAGTTGATGAGTAGTTGACACATTATTGGTACATACTTGGTACATGGTTGGATGAACTTGTTTATGGTACAGGTTGATTACAAGTTGTTTGGTACAAGTTGGTGCACTTGTTTATGGTACATGTTGATTACAGGTTGAGGTACAGGTTGAGGCATGGTTGATGCATGGTTCAAGTTTATTGGTACAGGTTTACAGTGGTATATCTCACAGTGATAGTGTGACAATGGTTCCATCATTCTACTTCTACTTCAGGGCAGTTGGACGGGGCAATGATAGGTGGTTGTAGCCACCTTCCTGTTGTAGCCGGAGAACTTAGGGGGTTGTAGCCTCCTTCTAGTTGTAGCCAGAGAATTGGGGAGTTGGAGATTCCCTCAGGTTGTAGCCTGAGAAACTAGGGGGTTGGAGCCTCCTTCTAGTTGTAGCTGGAAAAAAAAGGAAGTTGGTGCTTCCAATGAATGTAATTCTTCAAGGCATATAAGAAAAAACATTCTGTGGTTTTCTCCCGCTTTGCGTTTCCACGTAAAAAACTGGTGTACTGTGTATGTGTATGATTGTTCATTTGTTCATTTCTTATTTACTCTACATTTATTGGATGATAATGCTACATTGATATTTCACTTGGATTATATGGTTAAAAAGGACATTATTTCTCTATTACTAATTCACCCCCCCTCTCAGTAATCCAACACTTGTAACACATCACCTGTTACATTTGATTCCTGTTTTTTCTCTTGTTGTCCATCTCTTTGTTTCTTTGAAGCTCTGTAGTATTTCTTCATATGTCCTTTCTCCCCACAATTCCAACACTCTATCTTTCCAAATCTGTATTTGGATCTTCCCTTCCTAGAATTCTCGTGGTTCCCTGAGCCCTTTCGTCTATTATTTTGTCTTCCCAAGTTCTCCATGTTAAACACATTACCCGATGTCTCACCTATGCTTTTTCATCACATTTCCTCGCTAAGGATAACACCAACAACATCATCAAATTTTAAAGTGTTTGAACCAGAGACAGAGTTACTTACAACCATGACCAAGCCGTTCTCTCTTTCTGGAAATGAGCACAAGATTAGAAGAGCCCTAACCTCATCATCAAAGTCCACTTTTACATAACTTAGTTTATTAGTAACCGTATTAAATTCATTTAAATGATCTGCAACAAACCCACCTTTTGACATCTTCATATTTAATAATATCTTCATTAGAAATACCTTATTGGATGTCGAGGGTTTGTCATACAGTTTAGCCAATGCATCCATCAACTCCTTCGTTGTCTTTTCTTTCAAAATATTGAAAGCCACCGACGCTGTCAGGCTCAACCGTATCATTCCTAGTGCCTTTCTGTCAAGAACCTCCCATTCTTCATCTTTCATGGCCGTCAGATTCTTTTCTATTCCACCCAATGATAGGAATAGATCCTTCTGATATAAATAATCTTTCATCTGCATCTTCCATAACTGGTAGTTTTGGCCGTTAAATTTCTTGACCCTAAACTTTCCATCTTTTGCCATTGCTCCCACTCGAACCAGGAAGCCTCTTTTCCTGCAAGTTATCTTTTTCTCTAATACCAGTTGTTAGAAAAACATGATTGTGGAGCAATAAAATAAAATAAATGTGGAAATAAAACATGAAATATACACAATACAATAGAGACACAAATATACGTGGTTCACCCAGTGTGGGATACGTCCACTAGAGAAATTTCCAGGCTCCTCATTTATTATTATCCAAAAAGTGAATGGATACAACCTACAACAAACCCGTTGTAACTTCCTCTTCTTTCTCTCACAATCTCCTCACTCAGAATACAATATTCACAATACTCCATAGCTGCAATACATTTCCCTCATAAAAGAGGGTTGCCTTCTAGGGAAAAAATCCCTAACATAACTTCTACCGTAAGATCTGCGACCTTATAATGAACGGTCCAGATTTACAATGAAATTACAATAAACATTTACAAGGGAATTTTTCCTTCAGGGGCTTCACCCCCGAACCCTCGCCGAGGGCCCACTTGCCCCCAGACCCCGTAGAGGGGGTAACCCCCCTCTGCACTCCCCCACGTGGAGGAGTGTACATTCTTTCGAGGTGTAAAGTATTCATGGGGTATAAACATGACTGAAAACAAAGACTTCTGAATCAGGAATATAATCAAGCTCCACAACCAATAGGTATGGGTCTCAGGGTCCCAGCTATGGTTAGGGGGTAAAACCTAGTTCTCATGCCATAAATGAATATTATAGGCATTAAGGCATAAGAAAAACATATGACCTTCGAAGGGGATATTTGGCCTCCAAGTGGAGTTATGTGCATCATTAAAATTTTTGAACACAATTTATCGATCAAGGGTTCCTCAAAATGGTGGTAAGAAGAAACTTATGCTTCATGGCTTTAAGGAAGATTTCATCCATATAGGGCCAAGAACAACACCTTGAACCCACACACATGACCTCCAAAGAGTATCATTTTCCTCTTAGTGGGAATATTGGTGGCATTAGGATTTTTGGAGAAGTAGGTATTGATTTGAAGACTTGGACCAAGGTCAAGTGATGAAACTTTCTCATTAGGCCTAAAACGTAGCTTCTAGGGTGAGAAAACAATGAGTCTCAAACCACCACAAATGATCTCTTTGTGGGATATTTTTCCTCTGAGTTGTAATATGAATACCATTAAAAGGTTTTGAGCACCAAATATATTTCATGGGGCATTAGACATGGTCAAGGGAGGAAACTTGCTCACTAGGCCTAAAACATAGCTTCTAGGGTGAGAAAACAATGAGTCTCAAACCACCATAAATGATCTCTTTGTGGGATATTTGTCCTTTGAGTTGTAATATGAATACCATTAAAAGGTTTTGAGCACCAAATATATTTCATGGGGCATTAGACATGGCCAAGGGAGGAAAATATAGACTTAGGACCTAAAGTAAGCTTCTAGGAATACAACTCCAAGAACAACACTTAGAATCTTGACACATAATGTATTGAGAGTATCATCTCCCTCTTAGTTGGGATATGGGCACCATTAGAAGGTTTTGAACTATAAGTCCAAGTCTCATTTCCTTGACCATGGTTGGCGGAAGAAACTCATGCCTCAATCCCTCAAGGTAGCTTCTAAGGATGAAGGGACATGAACTGTTGAAATATTAGTTGTTGAAATATTGGTTGTCATTGATGTCAACCCTTGAACAAGAACTTAACAAGTTGCATGTCATTATGAGTTGGCCCTAAATTAGGAAAAAGGTAAATTCTTGAAAAAAAACCCTAGCTAATTTTAGAAAATTCTAAGATGAATCTAAAACCGAGCAATAATGAAGAGCTAACTAGAGTGACACTATTTGTCAACTCGATTTTTTGATTACATACATAAACAAAGAGATAACTGATAATTAAAAATAAAAATAAAAACCGTGCAAAAACACTACAACTCGAATTTGAGGCATCTTATGAAGGATTTTGGCTCCAGAAAAGTGTCAAAATGGATTTCGATATGATAAATTAGATCAACACGACAACGAACTCATCAAGACACAACTCCCTATAAAATTTCAGCCCAATCAGATAACTGAGTCAAAAGTTATGACTCTCAGAAATCCCTGCACTTTTAAATGAGATCCTCATTGGAAACACATAAATACATAGAATAGTCAATTGAATATTTCAGTGTGAATATAGATTGGTGGATTTGAGGCAATGAGACGAAGGCGACAAATTTCAGCAAAGGGAGAAGTTTACAAGAGTTGAGTGTATGGAAGAAACATTACTTAAGTGTCTTTGAGGTAATCCGTGAGTTGCGGAAGGGAAACATGTGGACATCAAGATCAAAGATCTAATCCACCAGGTCAACTATAGATTGAAGTATTCATGAGATGTCGATATAAATAGCAACAACAACAGGTTATCAATTACAGTGACATAGGTAGTGACAAATTGGTGTAAATTTATATTTCAGGGCGGTTGGATGGGGAAAGGAAAGGGGGTTGTATCCTCCTTTCGGTTCTAGTCGGTAAATTAAGAAGTTGTAGCTTCCTTTAGGTTGAAGCTTGTAAATAGGAGGTTGGACCTATTAGAAAAATAGGACTGCGGAGCAATAAAATAAAACAAATGTGGAAACAAAACACAGAAGATACACAATACAAGAGAGACACAAATTTACGTGGTTCATTCAGTGTGGGGGTATGTCCACCAGAGAAATTGATAGGTCCTTCCTTTATTATTATCCAGCAAATGAAGGGATACAACCTACAACAAAACCCACTGTAACTTCGTCTTCTTTCTCTCACAGTCTCCTCTCTCAGAATAAAATACTCGCCATAATGCATAGCCGCAATACATTTCCCTCATAACAGAGGGTTGCTTTCTAGGGAAAAAACCCTAACATAATTTCTACCGTTAGATCTGCGACCTTATAATGAACGGTCCAAATTTACAATGAAATTACAATATACATTTTCTACCATAGATTCAAGCAATCTTTACAATGAACGGTCCAAAATTCCCTACAATGAAATGTAAGCAATACATTTACAAGGTAATTTTTTCCTTCAGACACTCGCCTCGAACCCCCGCTTCTGGGGCCCCTTCTAACTCTACCGGGGATAGACTTCTGACTGGCAGAGGGGGTAATTCCCACCTCCGCACTCCCGCATGGAAGAGTGTACATACTTCTGGGGTGTAAAGTCTTCATGGGGTATAAACACGCTGAAAGTAAGGACCTCTGAATCAGGAACATAATCAGGCTCCACAACCAACATAAGCCTCCTTCTAGTTGTAGCTAGAGAAATAAGAAGTTGGTGCTTCCAATGAATGCACTCTTGATAAATAAGAAAAGCATTCCATGGTTTTCTCTCGCATTAGGTTTCCACGTAAAATTCTGGTGTATCGTGTTTATGTGATGTTTATGCATTGAAGTATGGTGTTGATGATATATTGAATGCTAATGATAAACTATTGAAAAATATTGGAGGTTTTATATTGTGATTAAAGGTACTAATATTTCTCATAGTGATTCACCCCCCTCTCAATATTTCAACATGAATAAGGACTTAAACCACTACATAAGACCTTTTTACAGGATTTTTGGCCTTTAAGAGAGATATGGGCTCTAGTGGAATATTTTTATCACTAGATTTGGGTCATGTGGCTTATACGTGGTTGGGGGAGGAAACCCTAACTTTAGGCCCTAAATAGATATTTTAGGCATCCTAGACCAATAATGTCACCTCAAACATGGGTCTCAGAGCCATGGACATGGTTAGGGGATGAAACATGAACCTTATGCCATAAAGGAAGCTTCTATCCATCCAAGGCAAAGAAGGATGCCTTGAACAACCATACATGGCCTCTTGAGGGTATCCTTGGCATATGATTGGGGAGGTTGGTGGCACTAGGTGGTTTGGGTGGTAGGTATGTGTCCTAGGGCCTTGTAAATGATCTAGAGAAGAAGGCCATGTCTTAGGTACTAAATAAATCTTTGAGGCATCCAGAGCCATGATAAATGCCTTGAAGCACCACACATGACCTCTTGAGGGTATCCTTGGCCTCTAAGATAGCATGTTAGTTCCTTCACAAGGTTTTGATCATTAGGTATGGGTCTCAAGGCCTTGATATGGTTGAGGGAAACCCAAGCCTTAGCTAGATTATAAAGCTTTTAGGAATCCAGGGTCAAACATGATGCCTTAAACCACCACACCCAACTTATTGAGGTTTTAGGTAGCTTCTAGGGATAAAGGACCATGAATGACTCTTGAAACCACCATATATGACCTCTCGAGGGGATCTTTGGACTTCGAGTGGGGATATGGGAATCATTAGGATATTTTGAGCACTGGATATGGGTCTTGGGTACTTGGGTACTTGGGCATGATTGAGAGAGTAAACCCGGGCCTTAGTTATTAAAGTAATATTCTAGGGATAAAGGGCCAACAATGACGTGTTGAACCACCACAAAGGACCTTTCCAGGGTATCCTTAGTCTCTACATGGCGATAGTTAGCATTATGATTTTTTGAACATTAAGTATGCGTATTTGGACCCTAGATATGTTTAGGGGAACAAACTTAAGAGTTAGTCCATAAAGGAAGATTATAGGCTTCCAGGGCCAATAATGACACCTTACACCACCACAAATGACCTCTTAAGGGAATCGTTTGCCTCTAACTAGGTATAGTGGTACCATTACCATTTTTAGCATTAGGTATGGGTATGAAGGCCCTAGACATAGTAAGGGGAGGAAACATGAACCTTAGGACCTAAAGAAAACTTCTATCCATCTAGGGCCAATAAATATGTCTTGAAAAACATTCACTCATGGCCTCTTGAGGGTATTTTGGCCTATGGTTGGGGATGTCAATTCCACTAGGTGGTTTTGAGAAATAGGTATGTGCTTGAGGGTCCTATAAATGATATAGGGAAGAATACCATGCCTTAGGTACTAACAAAATATTTGAGGCATCCAGAGCCATGAATAATGCCTCAAAGCACCACACATGACCTTTGGAGGATTTCCTTGGCCTGTAAGAAAGGATGTCAGTGCTCTTAGAAGGTTTTGAGTATTAGGTATGGGTATCAAGGCCTTGATATAGTCAAGGGGGGAAACCCAATCCTTAGTCGAAGTACAAAGATTCTAAGCATCCAGGGAAAAACACAATGCCTCAAACCACCACACCTATCCTCTCAAGGTTTTAGGAAGCTTCTAGGGATAAAGGATCATGAGTAACACCTCAAACCACCATAGATGACCTATCAAGGGTATCTTTGGCCTTCAAGTGGTAATATGGAAATCATTAGAATATTTTTAGCACTAGGTATGGGTCTTAGGTCTTTGGACATGATTGAGAGAGGAAGCCCAAGCATTAGGTCCTAAAGGAAGCTTCTAGGCATCTAGGGCCAATAACGACATGTTAAACCACCAAAAATAATCATTTTAGGGTATCCTTGGTCTCTAGATGGGGATAGTCAATATCATGAGGTTTTTAACATTAATTATGAGCCTATGTACCTTGGATATGGTTAGGATATCAAAACCAAGAGTTAGGACCTAAAGGAAGTGATGCAGGAGAAAAATCACCCCAAGTCAAAGTTGAAATTTTGAAATCTTCTAGAAGATAGTGTGGCCATGAAGATGAGATTTCCTCGGATTCAATTGAGTTTGTTAGTGATACTCCAATTTCTATGGATTGTGAGTGGTCTTAGGGATGTGATTGGATCCTTTCAATGATCTGATACATATTGTATTGTGCCATTTAAATTGTAAGCATGTGTGCTTAGAAAAGGGGGTCTACACAATCTAAAATCAAGGCTAGGACTAGAGAGGTTGTATGTTTAATGAAATCAAGCTCGATATTAATAGAGATTGTGTATTTTATGAATCCTTTTTGTATATTGTGATATCTTACTAATTATGGTTTCATTAATTATGTGTGGTTGAATCCATGTTTGAATGCATGTGTGAGAGTGGACTGCACAAATCCGTGTCACAGGTCCAAACCGAGTATGGGTATCATAACGCATAAAGCACCCAAACTTATCATATGGAAAAAGTAAAAGTCATGAATGTAATGAAGAAAGAGGATTAACCTTGATAAGTTATTTTTTTTTCTTTCATTTTAACAACTTCAATCCACTCCCTATTAAAGGTTCCAAAGGGACTAACTTTAAATCATATTTTTTTATTTCTTGAATTTAATGATCAAATTCATGAAATCTTTTCAATCCTTTGAAAAACCTTTTACGACCATCATCTTCAAATAAGTTAAGATACCTTAGAAATTTCAATCTTGAAAGTTATGTAAAATTAAACAAATAAAAGTCTTGTTCTACTCGACTTTTGATCCTTTCATTAAACTATACCACTATGGAACAAGAAACCAGAGTCCATATTTACACAGACTTAATGTGTAGGTGAATAGAGAAACATAGTTTAAAGAAGGAAACAAAAAAGTAGGTTGCATTTTGTTTTTCAAAGACACTGATAGTAGCGAATGCATGTTTTATGACAATAGAACATGCATAGATATAAACCAACCATGTGCCATTAAATATTGCGATCTCTCATCTCATCGACTAAATTGGTCGGAGTAGGATAAAACCAATTCAATTAGAGAGTTAGTACTAATAATTAAATAGTTGCTTGAGAAAACGATTCTTGTTTGTGGGCCTTATCATCTCTTACACCTTCCCCCTTATTATTAAGGGGGGATGGTGGGTTTTTTGTTACCTGCGGGGAATGATAAACCAACTATTGGGGATTTTTTTGTAATTGAGTGTAACTAACTCTAAACTGAAGAGGAACATCCTATTTTTTAGGGGAATATTCTCATCTAAGGAAGAGTTCTCAACATTGGACTGTAAAAATTAGGAAAATAATTATAGGTGAGTGTATAATATCTCCAACACCCCCTCTGAAAACTACTAGGGTGTACATGATGAATGGGTCTTGGAAACCAAGGCCATGTTAGGTACCCATTGTACAATGCATATAAGAATGAGACACTGAAAAAATGAGGAAAGAGGGAAAACCTCATGGGAAATTCCCCCCCTCAAATTACAATGCATAAAAAATAATGAGAAGGAACAAAAAGCATTTGCTAAACAACCCTTCCCTTCACTCCAAGAAGACCTTGTAGCTGTGCAAGTTTGTGCTCGTTGAAGATTTTGTTGAAGATGTATATGTCTGCATGGATTTGTTGAAGTAGATCCACCATTGAGATGTCCACACATATCCACTTTATATTTTTGTAATGAAGAAGATCCAAATAAATTTTGGATGAAACTTTGAAAACCGTGTAGTCATTTCTGAAAAAACGCTAAAATTTTGTTGATTTTAAAATGATCATAACTTCACTTCCCGAACTCCATTTTAGACGATTTTTTTTTTTAAATTGGATATTTTCCGAGAGGAATTAAAATATCCAATTTGTTTATGCAAATTTTGCTTAGAAAATATCAGAAATGAATCTTATGTGCGCTGGCCCTTTTTTGTCTCCTGAGATGCATGCATGGTGCATGTAAAAGTGTCTGCATGTGACTCTTGAGATGCATGCAATATATCTTCCACATGAAATTCCATTTTTTTTTTTGAAATGGAGTAGACATCATCTGCAATTAATGGAATACAGATTTCTGCAGATACTTGCATAGAAGACTCTTCAGAATAAGAGGCTTGATCTTCTAATGGTTTATCTTTTGGTTCTATCTTTCCAATCTCCTGCATGCAATCTTCAAAATCTTCTTTATTCCTGAATAGAACCTCCATTCTGGTCCATAATTCATTTGGAGTTGAGTCTTGTGAGTCATCGTATACTTGGTGGAGAATTTTAGGAGAAATAAACCAAAGGATACATCCTATGGCCATATCTTGTCTATTGAGAAAGTCGTTTTTCTCATCAGAGGAATCAAGCTCTACTTCCATTGCCATAGTTATTTGGTACAAGCCTCTGCATCTGAGCTGAAGCAGAATTTTTTGCTTCCACTCCAAATAGTTATGAGGTGTAAGAAGTATTGTCGATGAATAATCCATCTTTTCTACATTCTTCAATATTTAATACCTGTAAAAAGAGTCTGGTGTGTCTTTTTCCTAGCAATCCATCAGCTCTGATACTATTGGGTTCGAGAT
The DNA here is from genome assembly GCA_010110895.2 of Picea sitchensis. NCBI lineage: Eukaryota > Viridiplantae > Streptophyta > Pinopsida > Pinales > Pinaceae > Picea > Picea sitchensis. Next base: position 3,709 of record SNQJ01S0088084.1, on the reverse strand, counting down.
ATGATCAGTTTTATGACAATTATTAGAAACTTTTTCCGAATGTACATATGTGTTTTTCATGTTTTGGAGAAGCTTTTTGAAGAATTTTGTGGTAAAACGGTATGATCTACACCAGGTATGTATGATTCATGTTTAATGTTGATATTGAGTATAATTCACCACATTATTATGTTTCCAAGGATCTAATTCACGTTTTTTGGTGTTACAGGGAAAAAACACATCACGTTTCTGCTTCCGACACTCAGTCCGACACCCCTTCCAATACTCGATCCGACACTTCGTCCGACACTGCATCTTGCACAAAAACGATGGGTGATTTGGTGGTTATGGTATTGGCGGCCAATGGTGGGTGAATCAGGAACATGGGTTTTGCTTGTGCTTTCCCCCTACAACTATTGAACCCTTGACAACTCAGATTAATTGTTAAGAACAAAATATCAATATAGCATAGAAAAACCTCAGAATAAGCACTCAATGCCTTGAAAAAGATATAATTTCATATAATAAGCCTCTTCGAGGGGGCAACCTCCTTTTACCCCTCATAAATGTTCAAGTACAAGATGATTTCAAATGAAAATGTTTCCTTGGTATATATAGGAGACTAGGAGGTATAATTACAACTAATGGAATAAAGCCGACATAAATAAAATAACATTACTAATGTTATATGCCCCAATTAAAGGGTAATGAGCCAATAATAGGGCTTAACATGCCCCTCCCCTTGAGACAAGTGTTGTCCGCAATGCTTGAGTAACTCTGGATGCTCCTATATAAAAGACTCATCAAAATGAAATGTTTCCTTGGTATATAGGAGACTAGAGGTATAATACAACTAATGGAATAAAGCCGACATAACAAAATAACATTAATGTTATATGCCCCAATTAAAGGGTAATGAGCCAATACTAGGCTTTAATATGCCCCTCCCTTGAGACAAGTGTTGTCCTAATGCTTGAGTAACTCGATGCTCCTATAAAAGACTCATCTTCCCAAGTGGAATCTTCACCAAGAGGTTTTCTCCATTTAATGAGATACTCTAAAATTGGGATCTATTCTCAAATACAATTTTGTGTCAGATGGATTCAGTCTTAAATATGATTTTTTCCTTCCTTGTCAAGTTTTCGAAATATAGTTTGAACTAGGATCTTTGTTGCCTATAACTTTAAGCATGAAACATGGAAATCAAGGTGTACTCGCGAAGATGTAACTCCTAATTCTAGGCGCTATAGTACCAATCTTTAGTAAACACCTTATAAGGGCCATAGTAATTTGGTGATAATTTATTATCCTTCTAGGCTTGCTTGAGGGACATATATATTTGTATGGTTGTAGCCTAAAAAAAAAAAAAAAAAAAAAAAAAAAAAAACTTATTTCACTACGATGTTGATTTGCTTGTCGCGTTCAAGCCATTCTATGCCATGGTTAGGTTGTCCTTTAATATTTCGAGAACTTGTTGTTGATTCAAGGTGGATTCCTTCCAATCGCTTGAACCTTAGATTTTTCTTTTAGAGAAGAAGTGATGGAAGGAGGGTGTGGTATCCATAGCGCCATAAATGGTGTCATTTTTTTTTGCGGTATGCCGTAGGTGTTATACCACCATTCTACCCAAGGCAACCATTTGAACCATTGTGTTTGTTTATCGAGACAAAGCAACAAAGGTAGCCTTCAGACATTTGTTCACTATATCAAATTTTCCATCAGATTGAGTATGAAAGGGTCACCTATGAGACAATCTGAGTACCTAAAAAGAAAAATAATTGGTCTAAAAAATGTCCAAAGTGAAGATGGGATCTCACACTTACAATAATCTTTAAGGCTATGTAGCTTTTTGAACCTGCTCTCCATGAATGCTGGAAACTGGAGTTAGCTTTGAAGGGATGAGAGAGTGCAAAAAGTGTGAGTACTTGGTCAGCCTATCAACAATCACCATGATGACACTCTTTCCTTCAGACTTTGGTAACCTCACATGAAATCCATGGAAACCTCCTCCCAACACTGAGTTTGGATGGATAATGGCTGTAAAAAGACTCCGTTCCTAATTGTTTCCACTTTATTTTTTTGGCAAACCAAACATTCTACCACAAACTTTTGAACATCGTATAGCTATCCCCACAAAAATCCTTCAATTTCATGGTAGGTTTTCAAAAATCCCAGTGCCCTCCTACTGGAGAAGTATGCAATTCCAATAGTACCTATTATTCGAGTTGGGAGCTCTATATAAATATATGATCTTTAAAATTATTAGTGAATCATTTTTCCATGTAAATTGCATTCCGATGCATTGAATTGGCTGCGAACTTTGAATGAGAGTCCACGCCATTATCTTCCATTCATCCTCATTTCTATTATCCAGTTTGGTTGGATGATCGAGATAGAATGGAGAAGGGCCTCGACATCTTCATCCTTCTCGAGAGTGCATCCGGCCACAACATTTTGCTTCCCATTTTTATGATGATTTCAAAAATCATAACCCAACATCTTCGTTACCCATTTTTTGTTATTCTTTCCTAAGATATTCTTTTGTTCTAAGAAGTATTTAAAGAATATCATGATCCGCTTTGACCTTGAAGTGCCTACATTAGGTAAGGACGTATTTCTTCAAATGCATGTAGATGCCATCATTTCCTTCTCATAATGGGTTTGTGTAAGTCCTTTCTGTAATGTCGACTTTTCAAAATGGGCCTCTCTTCTACATTAGGACAACACACCTATTTCCGGAGGCATCACATTCCAATAAAGGTTTTTGTGAAGTCCTGAGTGGTCAGATAGAGATTTGCACATGACCTCTTTAAGTTGTTCAAAAGCTTTATTGCCTCCGGAGTACATGAAAATGCATCCATCTTAGTTAATTCCATTAAAGGCGTTGCTATTCTTCCACAGTTCCAATTCAAATCCTATAGGGTAACCGTCAAACCAAAAATACTCTAAGATTTTAATGTTTTGGGAATTGGCCAAACATCATGGCCTTAATCTTGTTAGGGTCTACCTCGACACCTCTTCTTCATGAGATACAATATGACTCTAATACTCTACTTCCTTTTACTCCAAAGAAAACATTTGGATGGTTTGGCATATAGTTGTTGCTCCTTTAGTAGTTGTAGCACCTTGTCAACATGTCGCACATGATCCTCCCAAGACTTGTTATAGATTAGTATATCATCAAAAAATACTAACACAAATTTTGGAAGGAAGGGCTTAAAAATGGAATTCATCAACCCTTGTAATGTGGAAGGTTCATTTGTAAGGCCAAAAGGCATGACCAAAAATTCATAATGGCCTTCGTGAGTTTGGAATGTTGTTTTTGGGATATCTTCTTCCTTCATTCTGATTTGATGATACCCTAAATGGAGATCCAATTTTGTGAATTAGATTGCTCCATGTATTTCATATAACAATTCATCAATGATGGGAATGGGAAACTTATCTTTAATAGTGATGTTGTTGATCTCTCTATAATCTGGACACATACGCCATGAGCTATCTTTCTTGAATACCATTACCATTGGTGCAGAGTAAGAAATTTGGCTAGGTCTAATAATGCCAACCTCTAAATTTCTTCAACCATGCGCTCAATTTCACTCTTCTGGGCGTAAGGGTATCTGTATGGCCTAATGTTAGGAGGAACACTCCCAGGAATTAGGTGAATTTCATGATCATGATTTTGAGTGGGTGGAAGACCTTTGGGAATATCTTCAAATACTTTGGAATG
>SNQJ01S0088083.1:5624-39523 GCA_010110895.2 Picea sitchensis | reverse complement strand
ATTGGGCAGCGGTGTGTCAGGGGTCATATCGATGGGGTGATTGACCTAACAATGCAGAGGTACCCCGGTAGGTGAGGAGAAGATATCTGATTATTCTTCCACGACCTTATCCATTTTCTTCTACTGTGTGGAGAGGTCGGCCATAGAGACCTTGGATGTGGCTGCAATATTTCTCTCATTCTAAAAGCGAATAATGAAGAAGACAAACTTCCCTGTCTGAGAGATGACCTTTCTGCATTTGTTTGTAGAGATCAAGGAAATAGAACTAGGTGGGACTGCCTCGGGTATCCTGTACAATTTCTTGTTCAAAGTAATAATAACACTACGAGGCCTAGACTCATATACATCATGATATTTTCATAAATATGGTTGGATCAAAATAAAATTACAAACTTTGAGAGGGGAAACATCGCACAATACCTCATCTTTGAAGGGCTTGATGTCATATGACAAGTGACATTATTGGCTGACGCAGATGTCGCTTCCTTGGCAGAGCCATCCGATGGTGTAGGTTTGGGGGTGCGACATTGTCAGCATGGAGAGTTGCTTGACAACCTCTGCTTAGATGAGGTTCTTATAGCTACCACTATCAATGATGAAGTGCAGTGGGTACCCTTCACCCACATATGTGAATGGAAAAGGTGCTCTCCTTCCTCTTGTTCATCTGGTTCACCGGGCTGGAGCTTGGTGGTAGCAACGGTAGCACTGGTTTATGCTTCTATGATTTGTCTCCCCCTTTCTAGTTCTAACTTAGAGTTGGAACCTTCATATGATTCATAGTCTTTCACCTCAGCCACTAGTGACTGCTTTGAGTGACAATCAATAGTGTTATGCCAAGGGCTCTTATGGAAGTCGCACCACTTCCCAGTATCTTTCTTTGTCTTTTTGGTGTCCTTCTTTGCTTGTGACCTGGAATGGTTTTCTTGAGGTTTCCCATCTTTGCTCATTTCTTTGTTCTACAGGTTGAGGCCGCCCTTTCCTAGATTTTGTTGTGAGGGGTTCCCAGGCCCAAATTGTCGCGTCTTTTGTTTGAGCTTTTTCTCGATTTTGACATCATATCGGTAGGCCGCGCCAAGGGATAAGATGTCCAGAAACTCCATTTTGGCTTGGATGTATCTATGCATACCATTGTGATTCTTGAGCACCAGATGTCGCTCAGAATATTTGATACCCAGCTTCGTGTGCAAGGTATGGAACATATTTGTGAACTCGGGCACTGCTTGGTCTCATTCCTTCTGCAATGTGGTTTGTTTTGTGTACAGGTCGTCATAATTTCCAATAGGGTAGTATTGTCCCTTAAAAAAATCCCTGAAGGACTGCCAGGTGATTGCGATTGTAAATAATGAGGGTTCATCTGTTTCCTTTTTCTCATAGAAAGTTTCCCACCAATTTTTGACACGGGGGATGGCTTTCAGGAGAGCAAAAGTAATATTTTCTCTTTTCAAGAAGTTTTGGACAGAGAAATACCCTTCTATCATATTCAACCATTTGTCTTCTATATCTGTGTCTATCTGACCTTCAAATATAGTAATATTGAAGTTGATTTGTACCTTGAAGGGGCCAACACCTCCATATGAGGAAGATGTGTCACCTATTGGTAGTCACCAAACAATTTGCGCAAAGCTATCCATCATCCCATTCCTTTGTTGCGTGAGAGCTTCCTCGAGCAACATTTTGAAGGGATATATTGTCCCATAATATTTTTGTTCTTCTTCCATGAGAGGTATTTTGGGCATGCGAGATCTTTTGTACTCAATATAAACAAGATCGAGACCCAATTCTTTGTACCTTGACCTCGTTGGGGACATGCATTAAGAATGCCAAGGAGAAGACTTCTCTGATACCACTGATCCATAATATATTTGCAAAACGAAATGAATATAGATGATTATCAAAATATGCTTAACACATAATAATAGATATATAGTAAAACTGGTTTCTATTCAATAAAGAAATAAGATGAAGCTATAAAATGCAGTGGAAACAAGCTTGCTAGAATGGTGGCAGCTTATCTCTGAGAAGAGATGTGACGGTTGGGCTCATTCAAAATAAGATCATTACAATGAGGCTCTGAAGGCCTTTTACAATAAGAAGGAATTTCAAAATTCCTATACATCCTAAAACCTAACCACAGGAGATGAAGCGCAAGTCATGTGGGCCTCATTTGGGTAAGTTAATTTACTAACTTACACGGGGTCATAACTTTCCATCTGATCTTTCTTTGGAGTGCACAATAACTTTGTTGGAAAGTTCTATCGAGGAATACACATTTTGTTGTTATCTATCAATATTTGTTATGGCCATGGTGATCCCTTAAAAGCGTTGTTTAGGACTCCAGCATTTACAAGTTAAGGGACCAACTAGGGAAAAAAGCGCCAAACCAGCGCCAAAATGAGCTAGTTGGAATAGGTGGGAGAGCCACCACAAAATCCATATGGATCACTTTGGATAATTTTCATCCGGTGATGATGAGGTGATCCCATTGACGGGTAACATCTGGTATACCTCGCACAAAATTATTTCCCTAACTTGAAACCACATGAGATGCATCTTGCTTTTTCAATGTCGGTTCATCTTTATCCATTTTGCTGGGGTGTATGATCCATTCTGTTGAGTGTGGGTATTATTCTTCCTTTCTATACTTCACTTCTTACATAATTCTTCAAATTCATTCCTAAAGAACTCTCATAGTTATCTTTCCTCCACACCTTCCATTTTTTTTCTCTGTTTGATTCTCAGCAGAGCCTTAAACTCTTCAAATCTATCAAATACTTCATCTTTCTTCATGAGGAAATATATCCATATATAGATAGAATTCATATATAAATGATACATAGTACACATATTTTCCCAATAATGGGAACTGAGGTGGGTCGAAACACATCAGCGTGCACTAGGCATGAAATTCCTTCTACCTCATTAAATGGAGTGATCGGTTATGAAAAAAACAAAATGAATACAGATTGATAAAATATTCTTAACTTAGGAATAGAGGGTACATTAAAACTAGTTTTTCTATTCCAGTAAGGAAATAAGTTGAAGCTACGTAAAATCGTGGAAAACAAGCTTGTTGAAATGGTGGGCGGCTTATCTGAGAAGAGATGTGATGATTTAGCATTCGGAAGAGATGATTACAATGAGGCTTTGAAGGAATTTTAAAATAAATAGGAACTCCAAAAACCTAAAGACATCCAAAACCCTAATACAGGAGATGGGCATGCAAAAGTCATGGTGGATTTGGGTAGAAGTTAGTACGTAAATTCTCGAGTTAAAACTTTTGCATGTGATCTTTGTTTAGGCACATGATAGCCCGTTGGAAGGTATCATACAGAATATTTATTTTGGGGGGCTCAATCAAAGGCTTAGGCTATCATTGATAAGATCGATCAAAAACCTTGATTAGGCCTTCAAAATGGCCCCAGTTAAAAGCGCTAAAAATAGTAAATTGCCCAAATTGCTAGAAAATTGTTTTGATCCAGGTGGATTTTGGTGTCCACCCACCTTTTCCATTTGGATCAATCCTCCCTTATTAGAAATATTTTTTCTCCATTGGGACACATCCTTATGAGGAAATTTACGCTGAATTTGGCCCCGGGTGAGCCATTTGCCTTGGTCTTGACTTCCCTATTTTGACGACTTGATAAAGTTGGATCCTTTGTTGTGAGTTCCCTTGATCTATGTGTCCCACAATATAATCATTGGATTCATGTTTCATGCGATGGTTGAGATTTATTTGTCTCAACTACTCTTCTATCTTTGAGGTGTCCAATAATGGTGGGAAATATGGACTAAGGAGAGCCACGTTGAAGCGTAATGCGGTCCAAGGAAAGAATGTTGAGCTGAAAACCATTGTCACCCACAGCCTTAGTTATGGTACTCTGAGAACAAAAATGAAGTGGTGAAGCTTCCTATGGGGCCAAGTGTAAGGTGTTATTTACGCAAAGTGCAACCAAACTGTCTCCGCCAGAAGTTATGTGGCACCGATGTTGATCATGCGTTGCTTGTACCCAGCATTAGACTTCTGTAGAATATATTGAACCTATTGATGGATGTGTTGGATCTCTCAATGAACCCGAGATTGGATTACCTTCCGTGGAAGCGGGGGCGAATCGTAGGAGTGGTCACGGGGTAGTGCGTCCATGGGGCCAATGGTTGGAATCCCAACCCACGAGAAAGGGGATGTGGTTAGCTGAGCTATGCATGGCTCGGTTGTAGCTATGTTGGACGCGGGAGACTCTCATCCCATGTGGATGGATTCTTTGAGTTGTGGCCTGGGATATGCGATAGTGCGATTGAAGATCTGGTTTGTCCATCTATATGGGGGGTGGAAGACAGTGGACTTAGTGAGCTTGGTATCCAACATTGAGCGGAGGCTCGACCAAGATGTGTTGAGGAATTGACTGTCACAGTTTGAGATAATTGTTTTTGGGATCCCAAAATATTGCTCATACTCGTTCAAAGAAGATCTTGGCCGATTAGCTTCTTCTATGATGTTCTTCTTAGAGCTAGATAAGCCATCTTGGAAAATAGATCAAAAACCACACAAACATAGTCATTTCCCATCTTGGTGGATGGGAGGCTCAAAATGTAGTCCATTGGGATGTGGATTCCTATGTCTTTTCAGGAGTAGGAAGAGGTGTACATGTCTTGTGTTTTAGTGGTCGGTTTGGAAATAAAACAGGTGATGCAAGACCTGATATACTTACTAACATCATTTCAAATATTTGGCCAACATAAATACTTTTGCAGTACTACCACTGTCTTTTCTATGCCAAAGTTTCCTTCCACCCAGTGGTGATTTAAATTAAATTCACATGCTCCCTTGATGGAATCTGGGGAGATAGCCCTAGACAGCACAAAACCTATCTTGAATAATGTGGAAATTAGCGACCAGCAGGGTTGGATCCCAGCATTTGGTGGCGGTGGAGGGAGATCAAGGTCTGTCGTGAGGTGGGGCCATTCCCGGGGATTGTTTTGGCCATAAGGAGTCCTAAAACCGCGGTACTTCTTGTTTTATACTTTATGTTGAGGTGGAGCTACTACAAATATGAGGACCACGCCGGATGGAGGTCGACCGCAATTTCCCTTGGGTCTGCATTAACTTTAGTGGCTTGTGATTAGAGTGGATGATTTTCTGTACAAAGATAAATATCTTCACATTGTGAAGCTTGCAGTAGCATTAGGTATACAAACAATATCGATAGTGTCTCTCACCATGATATTACCCAATTGACATCTTGAGAAGAGAGAACAACACATAGTGCACGAAGAATTTGTCACCGTCTAAAGGGATGACTGCCAGGTCGGTAGTAGAAATGCGAGATGAGCATAAACTCTTGTTAGAGTCATCCAGGCTTGTTGTTGGGACATCCCACACATTGTTTTTCATACATACCCACGGTTTGCTTGGCTGAGGGCCCATGCTATATGAGAGAATCCCAACAGAACTTGCGATAGAAATTCTTTGAGGCTTCAGAGAATCGAAGTTAAATTAGGTGTGGTTGGGATGGCCAATCATGGATGACATGTCGCGGTTGATCCATGCACACCATGTCAATCAATGAGGTAGCCTAAATGTGGACCATGTCCATGCTAGAGGAGCATTTTTTCCAAGTTTGCATATGGTTTGTGTTGTCGCGAAGTGCGGAACCCTCTGAATATGTTACACTGATGTTCCTTAATTGTTGTTGTAGATGAGTATTTCATCTAGATAAACCACTACAAAGTATTGGTGAAAGGTCATAGGATATAATCCATCAACCTCAAACTATTAGGAGGAATTTGTCAAACCGAGGGCATGGTAACCATTGAAAAGGACCTTATTTTGACTTGAAGGTGGTCGTCCATACATCCTTAAGCTCTATTAGGACCTAGTGGTATGACTTGAGATCAATCTTCGGAAGTATTTCCCCGATGAGTTGATAAAAGTCATCGATTCGGAAATCGGTGTCGGTTTCTGTCTGTGATTTTATTTAGTGGTCGATAATCAATGTAGAGTCACGAGGTCCCATCCTTCTTACGCACCCGGTAGTTATTCAAAAGGGGGAGATGAGTTGGGATCAATATGTTCCCCTTGTTGAGTACTTCTTGGATCTACCTCTTGATATCCCCGTTTTCTTGAGAGAAGCCCGGTGGTAGGTAAGCTCGATTGGGTAGTGGTGCGCCTAGGGGCAGATCGATGGGATGCTTAACCTGGCAATCTGGAGATACCGGTGGGAGAGGAGAAGATATCATTAGTATTCTTCACAACCTTATCCACTTTCTTATGTTGTGTGGAGAGGTCAGTCATGGAGGCCGTGGATGTGGTTGCAAACTTCTGCTCACTTTGAGAGCGAAGCTTGAAGAAGACAAATTTCTCGGTCCGAGATATGACCATGCACATTTCTTAGCATAGATCAAGGAAATAGCACTAGGAGGGACTGTGATGTCTGTACAATTTTACCATTCAAATTATTAATAACTCTGTAGGCCCTAGACTCATATACAACATAGCCTTTCAAATGGGTTTTCCCAAAGAACATCACAAACTTTAAAAGGAGCAATATCACACAATACCTCTTGCTGAAGGGCTTGATGTCATCTGACAATCGACACTACTTGGTTGATCACGGATATCCCTTTCCTTAGTATATCCATCCAATGGTGTAGGGTTGTGGGTCGCGGTGTTGTCATTAGGGAGATTTGCTTGATGACCTCTACTAAGATGAGGTTTTTAGGATCTTTGCTATCGAGGAAATAAGGAGTAATATTTGGGTGCCTTTACCCACATCTGTATGAATGGAAGAGGCACTCTCCTTCTTCTATATCATCTGGTTCCATGGTAGACTTTAATGGTAGAAAAGCGGTGTGGCAGGTTCACATCAGCTGATCTGTATTCCCTTTCTAGTTGAATTAGAGTTAGAACCCGCATTTGGTTCAGATGATTTCACTTCGACCACCAATGAATGCTTTGAGAGGTAGTCAACAATGTTATGCCAAGGGCTCTTATGGAAGTTGCACCACTTCTGAAACCTTCTTTGTCTTCGGTGTCCTTCTTTGCTTACATCTTGGAATGGTTTTCCTAATGGCTCCATATTTTCTCTATCCTTTGATAGCGTGGGTTGGGGCAGCCTTCCTAGCTTTTTCTATGAGGAGTTCCTAGGATGGTATACGTCTTTGTTTGAGCTTTTGCTTTCGGTTACTGCGTATCGGTAGGTCGCCCAAGGCGAGATACCAAAAATTCCATTTCGATGCAGTGTATCTGTCATGAGAATCACGATGCTTAAGCACCAGGATGTCACTCTGAATGTTGATACCCATCTTGGTTTCTAGCGTATGGAATATAGTTGTGAACTTTAACCTTGGTCTCTTTCTTACCTTGATGTGGTCCTTTTTTAATTATACAAGTTGTCATAACCGACCTTGGTAGTATTTTCCTTAATAACATCTTTTTGAAGGATTCTGAAGTTTGCGACTATAAAATAATGAGAGTTCCTTTGTTTCCTTTTTCGCCAAAAAGTTTCCCACCAAACTTTGACATGAGGGAACAACTTTGAGGAGTGTAAAACTAATATTTTCTCTATTGAAAAGTTATGGTAAAAACATTACCCTTCTAGTCTATTCAACCGGGTCTAAAAATTTGTCTATATTCCTTCAAATAGGAATATCAAAGTTGATTTGTACCTTGAATAGGACGGCGCCTTCCCTTGAGAAATACGCCAGCGGATTTGAAGTAGCTGGAAGGATTTTCACAAAAATATCCCTCATCTCATTCCTTTGTTGCATGAGGGATTCCTCAAGCTAACATTTTGAAAGAATATCTTGTCTGGCCATATTTATTTTCTCCTACCATGAAAGGTCGATTGGGTGTGCAAGGTCTTTGTCCTCAGAAAGTATTTCGGGACCCAATTCTTTGTGCCTTGACCTCGTTGGGGACATGCATTAAGGCGACAAGGAGGAGACCAACTGTGATACCAGCGTCCAGATTTTATGAGCAGAATGAAATGAATACAAATTATTAAAATATTCTTAACACGAATAGCAGTCTGATAAAAGCTGGTTTCCTATTCAATATTAATCGTTGAAATTTAAAATGCAGTGAAAAACAAGCTCGTTGGAATGGTGGAAGCTTATCTCGAGAGGCGGTGACAGATGCGCTCACTCACAATAAGATGATGATTACAATGAGGCTCGAAGGCCTTTTTTACAATAAATAGGAGTGTCAAAAACCCTAGACATCCAAAAAATTAGCCCTAGTAGATGAAGCACCCAAAGTCATGTGAATTTTTGTTTGGGTAAAGTTAGTACATCAACTTCACCGGTGCATGTGGCTTTTCATACGATCTCTATTTTAGGCTAAAGATAACTGGAGGAAAGGTATCATTAGGGAGATTAATTTTGGAGGACCAATCAAAGCCTTGGTTATCATTGAGAATCGATCCCAAAAACCTTCATTTAGGCCTCAAAATGGTCCCAGAAGTTAAAGCGCTAAAATAGTAAATTTCAAAATTGCCATAAAAGCGTTTTGAGTGAGTTGGAAAAGGTGGGTGGCCAACAATATCCACATGGATCAATAAGGGAATCTTACCCGATTCTACTTCACATATACAAAATGCAATCAAAATCCAAAGAGGAGATAGATATACCTTTAACCATACCTTTCTTGTGTAGTAGTGGGAATCCCTTCTCTCCAGGTATGCCTCAGTCTTTCATGCCATATCATAACATTTTCTCGAGAGAATGTAGGAGTTTTTTCTTCTTCAGCTCCAATATCATGAATTATGGAACTATTACACCCATTATTATGTGATTCCTTGCATCTTATCTGAGTTCCAATATGAACTCCCTTCAACCACACCATTTCTCCTCAAAGCGATCCCTCTGAGGTTTCTTTTTCAAATACCATTTTACTTGTGCATCGTCCATTTTCTTACAAAAATCAAATTTATGGCAGCCATCTGGGATATGTGCATAATACTAGGTAGTGTTCTAATCCTTCCATCTATGAGCCTCAACTTGAATGTTCCCTTGTCATATGATTATGTTTGTTGATTCATCACCTAATAAGACATTAAGACGGCCATACCTTTCATATTAGAGAGAACCACTCACATGAGATTCAACCAACCATGCCTCATGATCTGCATGTGTGTAGAACCGAGTACACATCTCCTCCTTCTCCTTTGGAGGTATTTTCTTTTCTAGAAGGAAACACCTTGAGGATCCCTTCACTTTCTCAACGCTTTTGGATTTACATTGTTGCTATACCAAGATTTGTCTCACCCAGTATTGCAAAAGGCCTTTCCATTTCCCTATGCCTTGGTTGAAGTCCCCTTTTACAAATCCCATAGCTAAAAATACATTTTTTTTTTCCACATATCGCCTTTCCTACTATACAACATGTGTGTATGCAAGATACCTGCTACAGCCCGCGTGCATCGGGAAATGTGCCCAAAAATAAAAATTGTCGAGCTTCCATGTCACGTCACAAGATCAATGATACTTGGCCTTCCATATACTTGGCGTTAGTTGGCCCTTGAGTTCCTTGAGGCTATAAATGGAGCCAAATCACGAGCTATGGAAAGAGGAGAAATAATTCAACTTTGAGAGCCAATTTTGCTCTAGAAGAATTATTCACTTCAAATTGAGTTTCCATCCTTTGTCCTTTGCTCTAGAAGAATTATTCACTTCAAATTGAGTTTCCATCCCTTTGTCCTTTGAGTCTAAAAACATTTTTCAGCCCCCAAGCTCTTCCCTTATCGATTGAGAACTCCATTGTCTCTCTTATATGAGCTTTCCTTTGGTGGAGGATTGAAGCGGTGGAGGTCCAATTGGAAGGAACTTAGTTTCTCGGTTCCAAACTATGCCAACACGGAAGTTTGCAACTCATTCACTTCTATTGATTATATCTTAATAGAAATACTCTTTTCTTATCCAATTGATATCTTGCAAATATTTTAATTATTATTCCATGGGCATATTTGTTATGAATGTTGATGGATTATGCTATTGAATGTGCTAAAATAATATATTATCACCATATGCTTGTGTTGCTTGGTTGTTGAGGACTAGTTGCATGTATATTGCTTTGGGTCAAGTGCTCAACGATGGACTTCATCGAACGTCTGGACGAGGTAGGACTTTTATCTTTCCTTGCTAACATATTTGTTTATATAGCATACTTGATAATAGAGTTGTTTTTTCAGTCATTTCCGTCATTTCCTTCTGTTGATAGAAATTTATGATAACTATATAGTGGTATAACTTTTATGTGATCTATCTATCTATCAATATATATATATATATATCCGAAAATTTATATTGCAATAAGTCTTGAGTATTTGTTGGCCTACCCATTAGGAAACCAGGTCAACTTAGAAAATTGTGCATTTATAATTCTAATGATGTCAAAAATGAAAATAAAAGATACCCTTCTTAGACAACTAATACTATACTTATCTAGATACCTAATATGACATTCTTGAGACAACATGAAAAAAAAGAAGGAACAAAAAATGAAGAAAAAAATCACAAACATCAAGGTAGAGGAACTTGGGTAGGAGATTTTGAGTTATTTGCATCAACTCCCCGAATGAACTGTAATCTAAGTGGGCGAGGTTATCACATCAAAGCTTCAACTATTGGTCAAATAGGTCAATCCAACAATTTTCCACGAAGATGTTGGGGCTAAAGTGATGCAGTGATCCATCCCCTCCCTCCCATTAGAGTCCATTTGATGCAAAAAATTGATTAATTTATGCATAATGGAAATCACAATTGTCACGAAGCTTCTTCGTCATTACTACATTTTCCTTTTTTTCGATCTGTTCATGCCACAGGCCCGGGTGTTGTACCTCTTCTATCATGTATCCATGTTTTATTCCCTGTCGCACAACCAACATATGCTATAAAATAACCATATTGTACTAAACATTCTGTGGCATATTCACGTGTTCAAACTTGTCTCCTACTGCAACTTTCCCTCTCCTCTTGCAACCTTCTCTCATGTTGCAACATGCCCGCTCTTCTGCAACACACCTCCTATGAAAAACACCTATAATGAAACACATATTATGTGGTGACATGTATTCTACTACAACTCGTCTCATACTATGATATGCCTCTGGTGCAACACACATCCCTTTCTTGCAACACATCTCTTTATATAGAACACATATGCTATGACAAATCCTTTGCTGCAACTCACATCGTCCTGCAATACACACCTTGTTGTTGTAACATATCTTTGATGTAACATGGATCCTATTATCATACGACTCTATTGTAACATGTATTTGTTGTGACACACCTCTATTGTAGCATGTTTCTTGTTGTAACCTCCTTCTACCACACATTCTTTTTGACATGCTTGTTGCTGCAGCATGCCCATGTTGCAACACATATATTGATACAACACATATATTACTACAAAAAATCTAAACCTGTGGCTGCAACACATCTTCAACCACATGCTTATGGATGCAATACATCTTTATTGCAACACATCTCCAGTTACAACATGCCTCTTGTTACATCCTCCTGCTACAACACGCCTATTTTGTAACACATCCTCTGCTACTACGTGTTTTTTTTCCAACCACAACATTTCAAAAGACACCTAAAAAACAATATCATATGGAAATACTCTCTATAGGTATAGGAATCACTYATATGTTATAATATGGTTTGAATGTAATTACATATAGAATATAGGTAATAAAACAATCCAACATCCTACAGGATTCCATTCACACACATGCTGAGAAAGATTAAATCTGTGAACCATTAACTATTTTATTCATTCATACAGATTATAATACATCAGTTCTATAATCATACACGATATTACAATATCAATTGGGTTGTTAGGCCATAGGACATCATGACCTCAACTACTTATGTCTCTCTTATCTTGCATGATCTCTCATATTTTCTATTTTGCAAGCCCCCTTGGAATCTCTTGATGCTATGTTTTATTCCTCCAGAAACTATTTTCTTCAGTTTCCCTAGTGGCTTCTCATGCTCTTTCATCTTCCAGATTCTAGTTTTTCCTTTCCTTAGTGACTCTTCACCTCCTGTGCATGCTTTTGATTTCTATCCAACAATGAAATCTTTTTGAACCGTAACGTCTGCAACTGCAATATGAAACAACACATTCATCCTTATCATGCACTCTCACTTCCGTTCTGTACTGACACTACCTCAATCATCCTTTGATCTGCAACAACCTATCAATTCTAGCAACCTCTCACATTCTTGAACGCTTAATCACTGTCACAACAACATTGTCATGTCTTTGCAACTTCCTTCGCTATGTCAACCTAGGGTGACTGATATTATCCTACATCAAACTTATTAGGTTATAATAAATAATTCCCTCATGCTTATGAGGTAAATCATATGAATCTATAGTTTTTCAATGCAAATCCTTAATGTTTCACTCCCAACTATATAGTTATAATCTACTATACACTTTAGTTTTCAAAACATATTTCGATACTATGCATTATTTATCTCAACTCATTGTATCACTTTGTTGCACATTAATCCACAACAACACAACAATACTCTCATCACAAAGATCTAGAATTTTCATATTATTCCTACTGCAACTCAATTTTTTGCTGCAATTCACCTTCCAATACTGTTACCCTCTCTATCTCCCTTTCTTTATGATCTGTATTTTATGAGAAGAACGAAAATGAATACAAATTATTATTATTCTTAACATAGATACACAAGAATAATAGAGATGCAGTAAAACTGGTTTCTATTCAATAAGAAAATGTGTTGAAACTGTAGAATGCAACATAAAACAAGATTGCTAGAATGGTGGTGGATTATATCTCAGAAGAGATGTGACAGATGCGCTCATTCGCAAGAATATTGTTACAATGAGGATCTCCAATTCTTTTTACAATAAACAAGAGTTCCAAAATCCTATACATCCAAAAACCTAACCCTAGGAGATGAAGAGCCAAAAGTCATGTGGGCTCTGTTGGGGTAAGCTAGCACATCAACTTCCTGGGGTCATAACTTTTGCATAAAATCTTGATTTTAGGTGCACGATAGACCATTGGAAAGGTATATCCAAATGCTACACATTTGTTTGTCACAAACTGACTTTGTCTACATTCTAACTATGGAAAGCCTTAAAAATGTTTTTTAGGCTCTCAAAATGGCCTTGGAAGTCACTGACCCAAAAACTAGGAAAAAAATACAAAACTAGAAAACGACCAGAATGAGATAGTTGGAATAGGTGGGAGGCCACCAAAATCCATATGGATCAATTCTCCCCCCTTAGGAAGCAATTTTCTCCATTGTGTTGAGTGTCCCCATCAGATGAGGAATTTTCTGCTGAATTTGGCCTCGAGTGAGCCACTTGCCTTGGTGCAGGATTTTCCCTACTTTGACAACTTGATAAAGTTGGATCCTTTACTGGCAAGTTCTCTTGACCTACGTGTCCAAAATATGATCATTGGATTCTTGTTTCATTCATTCAATGCTGAGCTATGTTCATGTCAATTGTTATGCTATCTTTGAGGTGTCCAACAATGGTGGGAAGTATGGCCAAAGGAGATCCACATTGAATATTGGGTGTAGGCCAAGGAAACGAGGAATGTTGAGCTCAAAAGCATTGTCACCCATAGCCTTTGTGATGGTGAAGTTCATTAACACTGTGGGAAAATATTCTGATGGGGCACTGTAAGGTGTTCTTTCTGTAAGTGTAACCACACTTTGTCTCCCACCTGAAAATTATGTGGCACCCAATCTTTCTCATGGTGCTGCTTGTACTTGGAATTGGACTTCTGTAAAATATCCTGAACCTATTGGTGGATGTGCTCGATCCGCTCAATAAAATGGGAGGCTTTTTCATCTTGAGTTGGAGCAAGTGATGAATCAATAGGGGTGGCTGCAAGAGGTAGTGTAACATCCATGGGACCCAATGGTTGGAATCCCAACCCGACCTAAAAGGGGTTGTAGTTGGTTGAGCTATGTAGAGATATGTTGTAGCTATGTTGAACATAGGGAAGACTCTAATCCCATTTGTGGGGCTGCTTGGAATTTTGCATGCAAAGGATATGCACTATCATCTAATTAACGACCTCATTTTGGCCATCTGTCTAGGGNGTTGAGCTATGTAGAGATATGTTGTAGCTATGTTGAACATAGGGAAGACTCTAATCCCATTTGTGGGGCTGCTTGGAATTTTGCATGCAAAGGATATGCACTATCATCTAATTAACGACCTCATTTTGGCCATCTGTCTAGGGGTGGAAGGCAGTGGACTTGGTGATCTTGGTGTCTAGTAGTGACCAGAGGCTTGACTAGAATGTGTGAGGAACCAACTATCCTGATCTTAGATAATGGTTTGTGGGATCCAAAAATGTACCCAGACACATTCAAAGAATATCTTGGTAGCAACGTGTGTTTTTATGCTCCTCTTGCAGGTGGACATGATCGCCATCTTGGAAAAGTGATCAACAACCACACATACACAGTCATTTCACCTATTGGTGGATGGAAGGCCCTACATGTAGTCCATTGATGAGGTTTTCATGGATACCAATATTAACGATAAAGTGCAGAGGGGTTCCATTTATCCACATATGTGAATGAAAGAGGTGTTTGCCTTCTTCTGTCTCATCTGCTTCACCAGGTTGTAACTTGGTGATAGCAACAATGGCACTAGGTTCTGTGTCAATGATCCATCTCCCCCTTTCTGGTTTTGACTCAGAGTCAGAACCCACATCTGATTCAGAGGTTTTCACCTCAGCCACCATTGATTGCTTGGAGTGACAATCAACAATGTTATGCCAGGGGATCTTATGGAAGTCGCACCACTTCCCATTATCTTTCTTTGTCTTTTCGGTGTCCTTATTTTCTTGCATCCTAGATTGGTTGTCCTAAGGTTGTCTATATTTTCTTTGTTGTTTGTTCTGTAGGTTGGGGAATCCCTTTACTTGCTTCTTATGTGAGGGGTTCCCAGGCCCAAATTGTTGTGTCTTTTTTTTAATCTTTTTCTCAATTTTGATGACATATCGATAGGACACAACCAAGGAAGAGATGTCAAAAAATTCCATTTGGTCCTAGATGTATCTATGCAGACCACCACGATACTTTAGAACCAAATTTCACTCAGAATATTTGATACCCATCTTGGTGTGCAAGGTATGGAAGATATTTTTGAACTCTAACACTGCAAGTGGTCTGTTTCCTACCACAGTGTGGTCCATTTTGTATACAGGTTGTCATAACTTTTGACAGGGTAGTATTTCTTCTTGATAGCATCCCTCAAGGACTCCCAGGTGACCTCGACTGTAAATAATGATGGTTCCTCTATTTCCTTTTTCTCACAAAAAGTATCCCACCAATATTTGACATGGGGGTGGCTTTGAGGAGCACAAAAGTAATATTTTCTCTATTCGAAAAGTTATGGACAAAAAAATACCCTTCTAGTAGATTTAACCATTTGTCTACAACATCTGCATCTATATAACCTTCAAATATGTGAATATTAAAGTTTATTTTTAACTTGAAGGGGGAACTGCCTCCATTCGAGGAAGATGCGTCACCTGTTGGTTGTCACCGAAGGATTTGCATAAAACTATCCATCATTTCGTTCCTCTATTGTGTAAGGGCTTCCTCGAGAAAATTTTTGAATGGATCTCATGTCTCATAGTCTTTCTTTTCTCCCACCATCAGAGGTCACTTGGGCGTGAGAGATATTTTCTCTTCAAGAGAAACAATCTTGAGACCCAATTCTTGGTACCCTGACCTCGTTAGGGACATGCATTAAGAACGATAAGAAGCAGACCACTTAGATACCACTGATCTAGATTTTATGAGTAGAATGAAAATGGATATAGATTATTATTATTCTTAACACATATACACAATAATAACAGAGATACAATAAGAGACATAAAGTAAAATTGGTTTCTATCCAATAAGAAAATGTGTTGAAACTGTAAAATCCAACGGAAAACAAGCTTGCTAGAATGTTGGTAGCTTATCTCTGAGAAGATATGTGACGATTTCACTTATTCGAAAGAATATTGTTACAATGAGGCTCTCCAATAATTTTTACAATAAACAAGAATGCAATAACCCTAGACATCCAAAAACCTAACCCTGGGAGATGAAGTGCCAAAAGTCATGTGAGCCCTATTGGGGTAAGCTAATACATCAACTTATCAGGGCCGTAACTTTTGCATATGAACTTTGTTTTAGGCGCACGATATCCCATTGGAAAGGTCTATCCGAGGACTACACATGTTGTCATCAGAATCTAAATTGATCTACAATTTCATCATGGAGAGCCCTAAAAACATTGTTTAGGGCCTCAAAATGGCCCCGGAAGTCATGAATCCAAAAACTAGGAAAAAATGGCCAAAATGAGCCAGTTGGAATAGGTGGGAAGCCCCCGACATCCATTTGGATCATTTCATTTCCAAAATCATTGGTTAGGTTCTCCTCAACCACACATCACCTACACAACTTGATCCGAGTCACGTCCAATCCAGGACATCCCACTACTCTTTTTCATGCAGTGTACAAAGTTCCTTTGGTGAAACCAACCACTCATGCTCAAATCCACACATCATGGAGTCACATATTCCCATGTTACACCTCCCTTGACTCAATCCATAACCATAGACAAATTACCCTACTCACTGATTCTATCAATGCATACACATATTTTGAAAAATGACCATAAACATAGCTTTCAAGAGTCTTTTTGTCCATGTAACACCATCATGTTCGGTTCTCAACAACCTTCAATCTTATAACATTCTTTTGTAGAATGTATTATTCCTCACAATATTTGAGATATTTTTCTTTCTCTGTTAGCAAGATGTTCATCAACTTCCCCCTCTTTCAGACTGTATGTTATCCATCTTCAAATCAACAACTTCCTTCATGCTTCATCTTCACGATATCATATTCTAATCAAAAAAATTCTTAGACATCTTCATCATATGCAACCTGTGTAATCTTGCAATTTTCTGCAATCTTTGCAAATCATTTTCTTGCATAGACATCGTCTATTGCATTTTATTTTCATCCAAGAACATCAAATTCTCTCTGCAGCCAAAAATTTATTTCTTCCTACAAACAAGAACATAACATATTAAGGGGAAAAAAAAATCCATCTTCTCTCGCTCCTTTTATTCACTATATCTGACACACCCACATGTGCCTTTATCTTCCACGACTATAATTGTTTTACATCTTATTCTTCCTCATTTTTCATAAATTTAGGTCCATTCAAAAATATCTAGCCATCGTCTAGAAACAATGCGTTTATTGCTACCAACATGCTCCTCAGAACATATGAGCTTAGTATCCAACCCAGGAAACCTTTTGAATGCATTCCTCTCGTAGCCATGCTTTCTCATTTCCAGTGGCCATGCCTTCATTCTAAGATAACAATCATGTATAACCTCCACCACAAATKCCATATAATGAATCCTCTCATGGTCCACCTTGCCTCTTTCACCTCAAGATAATAGTCATGGATAACTACCACCACAACTACCATCTATTTCTAGTAGCCATTTATTTCAAAGACTTCTTCCTTTTCAACAACATCCTTTTGAACATTTCTTCATGAAATTTTATGTTCTTTGCTATCTTTTCCCATTTTAGGCTTCATCCTAACATCTACTACCACTCCATTATCTGCATTCTAACTCTTGGTTTCTACACCTCCTTGACCTTCTCATCTTCATGGATAAATACTTGAGATTTATTATGTAACCTTCAGGAAGACTACACTTCATAGGCCCTTTCTTCAACACTGCCTCCCAACATTCTTCCTTTAGCGACACAAGCTAAAACCTCATTTTCCCAGGTCTTATTGCTTTTCAATTTCTTCTATCCCATTGTTGAACCATGCTATGATATGTTGTAAAATTATTTCATCCTAGAGTTGAACAATTCTATGATACCACTTGATGTAGCGGGCCATCCATCCCCTACCATTAGAGTCCATTTCATGCGGAACATTTATTAATTTTTTCATAACTCAAATCAAAATTGTCATAAAGCTTCCTCCTCATTGATACATTTTCCTTATTTTTAGCATTATCATTCCACAAACCTTGGGGTTCTACCTCCACTATCACATATCCATGTTTTCTTCCCTGTAGCACCACCAACATATACTATAGAATCCCAAGTCTCTACTAACTTGTCTATGACATATTCACTTGTTTCAACTCATCTCCTACTGCAACACACTTCCTGTTGCATCCTTCTCTCTTGTTGCAACATGCCTTCTCTTCTGCAACATGCCCCCTATGGAAAAATGCCTATGTTGCAACACATCTCATGATGCAACACATATCATATTGTAACACATATTTTGTGGTGACATGTCTTCTACTACAACACATATCCTACTATGATATGCCTCTGTTGCAACACACAACCCTTTGCTGCAACAGGTCTCTTGTTATAGAACAACTTTGTCGTGATAAATATTTTGCTGCAACTCGTATCTTGCTGCAACTCATATCTTCCTGCAACACACTTCGTGTTTCTACAACATGTTTCTACTACAAAATGAATCCTATTATCATGTATCTCTCATGCAACATGTATTTTTTGTGAGACACCTCTTTTGTAGCATGCTTCTTGTTGTATCCTCTTTCTACCACTCATTATTTTCGGTGTCCCTATTTCTTCAAAACACCCATGATGCAACACATATGATGTTGCAACACATCTACACCTACGGTTGCAACAAATCTTCGACCACATTTCTTTGGCTGCAATAGGTATTTGTTGCAACACATATCTGGTTACAACATGTCTCCTGTTACAACCTCCTACTGCAACACACCTATGTTGTAATGCATCTTCTTCTACTACATGTTTTTTCTACAACCACAACATTCCTACAAGGCACCTGCACAATAATATCATATGGAAATACTTTTTATAGAGATAAGCATCACTCATATATAATAATATGGGAGGAATGTAATTACATTCAGAATATAGGTAACACAACAATCCAACATCCTATAGGTTTCCATTCACACACATGCCCAACAAGATTGAATCTGTGAAACATTAGCTCTGTTATTCATTCATACATATTATGGTTCTATAAACATACATGAGATTACAATATTATTTAATTTTCCAAGCTAGATGCCCTGGAAACCTCAACTACTTCTCTCTCACATATCTCTCCTATTGTCGGTTCTGCAAGCCCGCTTGAAATCTCTCAATGATGTGTTTTATTCCTCCAAAAAATATTTGCTTTAGTTTACCCAGTGGCTCCTCATGCCATTTCATCTTCCAATTTATATTTTATCCTTTCCTCAATGACTCTTCACCCCCCTGACATCCTTATTGATTCCACCTAACAATGCACTCCTCCTGAACCATAATGTCTGCAACTGTAATCTGCAGCAACACATTCTTCCTCATCAGGCACTGACGCTTCTAGTTTGTAGAGAAACTACCTCAATCATTATTTGATCTGCAACAAATTGCAAATTCTAGTGATGTGTCACATTCTTCAATGCTTAATCAATGTCATAACAACGTTGTCACGTCCCTTCAACTTCCTTCGCTATGTAATCCCAGGATGATTAAGATGCTCTTGCATCGTAAAGTCTCCTTCATTGGCTAGAAAATCAGTAAATATGTTGGCATCTCTCTTGACATGAGAGAGGGAGAGTGTTGAAATATCTTAAATAGAAGATTGAATCATTTCTATACTTTCTTGTAAACGCCAATTTCAAGAGAATTTACTTGGAGAGAAGCCATGTTGGAGTCTAATGAGGATGTTGATAATAATTTGGGAGTGCCCTTTGATGATTATATTGGAATATTTGTACAATTTGGAAACCTTTAGATAATGAAGAATATCCCACAACCCTGTTGCGTTGTTGGAGGTGATTCCCTTATTCCCTGAATCGATCCCAAGGATGTTACCTTCTACATCTTTGAAGACTCCACCATATCTAGTAGGGCCAGAGTTTCCCTTTGAAGCTCGGGGAGGATACCAAGAGAGAGGGGAGAAAGGTTTGAGAGGACGAAGAGGGGCAAGAGTGATAGTCAAGGGGGGATGAAATCCCAATTGGAAAGAATAATTTGTTCCTTGTTATTGCATTTGAGGTCCTCCTCAATCCATTGAGAAGACTTAATTGTGTCAAGGAGATTCCTTCAAATTATTACCCAAGTTAAAGGGTATATTATTCTTTTTTTATAAAGATGTTATATATTATCTCCTTCCAATTTCCCTATAGGACAAATATTGGGAAATATTTTCATATTCGATTGAGAATTGGATTCTAAAATCCTTGAGGAAGCCAAGAAGAGATTGTGAGCTTGACATTGTCTAATTTACAATTTCATTGTGAGAAAAGAGTGTCCCCTTGGTCCGAGAAGGAAACAATATAAGAGAGGGTGTTAAGGARGTGCTCAAATGTTTCCTCTACCTTCTTTCACATGACACAAAGACCGAGACCTCCAAAACCTCTACAAAGTAATTGATCCCAAGTCAAGACTTTTCCATGGGATTTTAACCAAAGAAAGCTAGCAAGTTTTGGCCATAGATTGAYTTTACATATTTTATCCCAAATAAATTTTGAGTGGACCAATGCATGCCTGGATACCAAAGAGTAGGCTTCTTTGATATGTAAATTTCCCTTTGGATATATCCCCATCTAAGTGTTTTCGGACTAGATGAATATTTGATCTAACGATTGAAAATTTCCATGTTTAGAAAATAATATGAAGATCAGTCTTGGATGGGGATATGTTCAGGGGAAATTGACCATCTCGTCTAGTTTGAAGAACCATATCATGAATTTTAGTAGTGGTGAACCTTGTTTCGATGGCCATCTTTTAGGATGTCTTTGAGGATTGTGTAGTTGGGCTTATCTTGAAGCACATGAATCTGCTACTAGGAATATTCCCACAAGAAGGTAGAATTTCCATCATGGATTTCTATAAAACTATGATTTTGTATAAGATATTTTTTTTTTCGGGGTGTATTCCAAATGAGGGACCCCGATTGATTGCCGTAAATTCGGATTAGATCTAGGGAACTAATGTCCTTCGCATATTTTTTTTTTCTCGAGCTCCCCTTTTCCCCGAAGCCAATGCCACCTATTTTTTGCCCATGGAAAAACATGGAGCTCAAGGTCTCTCAACCCTAACCCTCCTTTTAATTTTTGCAAGTAGAGGGTGTTCCAAGTGACCAAGGTCCATTTTCTAGTAGTATTGGTTCCTTGCCAAAGGAAATTTTGCTTAAAAGTTTTGATGGCTTTGAGGATACATTTGGTAGTAGTAAGGATGAAGAAGAGATAAAGAGGAATGGTGAGGAGAACAATTTTAAGAAGTATAAGATGACCAACCATATTTAGAGTTTGAAAGGTCCAACTCCACATATTTTTATTAAGTTTTGAGATGATATTAGAGAAAAATTTAAGATCAAAATTTATCCCATGGACGAAATTAGAAGGTTCCAAATTTTGACAGAGAATTTTTTTATATTGTAGTGCTTTATTATGATTAACCTCAATTTTATTTAAAAACATATATATTTAAATAATTATCACATTTATTTATTTACAAAGAAGAAGCAAAATAATTTTTTTTCACACTATGAAATATGCATTGCAACCTTCCACTCAACCTAGATTTCCAAGATTGGGGATTTATGGAAATGATTTTTCCCGATCCCATTTCATGTAAATGGGCCTTGTTACTCTCATTTTCCCCAATTTATAGGAAAGGGGATTTTTTGAAATATGCACTGCAACCTTCCACTCAACCTAGATTTCCAAGATTGGGGATTTATGGAAATGATTTTTCCCGATCCCATTTCATGTAAATGGGCCTTGTTACTCTCATTTTCCCCAATTTATAGGAAATGGGAATTTTTTAAGTGAATTCGCCCACCCCATTTGGTGTAAATAGAGTTTTCTACTCTTATCCGTCTTAATTTCATGGTATTGGGATTATTTTGGAGCTATATCGCCCTAATTTTTTGAAATAGGAAGTTATAGGGAGCCATTCATCCCTATATAAAGAGCATTCTCGCCAATGTGTCATTTTCCTAGTTATATTCAGATCTAATATAATATACTCTTGTACTTTTAAACCCTTGTACATAAATGGTTATTAAATCCTTTCACATAAATGGTTATTAATTAATGGATATAATTAATAATCCTTGAGAACTTTGATAGAGACATCAACTTTTGCACATAAATTGTTAAATCATAGATCACTGTCTCGAGTTCATGAATGAGTCCATGAATGCATGCTTGGAATAAATACTAAGGTTCATAGATAGATTGAGTGAGGACTTTGTCTAATCTTCTCTTATTATCATTCTTTTGACTCTTTTGTTTGTATTTCTTTATATTTGTTGCAATGCCGAAGATATAATTAGCTATGTCATGTATACAATAAGAAATTGGAAATATTCCTACATAATGTTTATTGTTATATGATGATGTATACAAAGTTATATTTGAGCTTCTTCGGTTCAATTTAACTAAGAAGGATAATGTGTTGGATTGTCTAGTTTCTCATTTGGCGTGGAAATAAAGATATATTTGAGATCTATCTATGATCCTTAGGATTTATTCCGTTAATCCACCTTTGAAAACCCAAAGTGATTTCAAACTTCTACTGGTATCCCATTTGCAAATAGATTTGTGGTTGGGCGTGAATTGGTGACTATGATTCAATAGTCTTCTTGATCACTTGTTAGTATCGTAGTAATTAACATTATTTAGCGTGTTGTTGGGATTTCATTATGAGGGGAAAACCCTGGTCTTGATAGTAGAGATTGGAGGCAATGACTGGTGGCTTTTAGATAATGTATGCATGGGTGTGATAGTAGTCCTTATTTTGTAAGTGTTGGAAGAATTGACAGTTAATAGTGGACTATAGTGTCATTGTTGTTTGAATTATGAATCAAGCCATGTTTTTCAATCTACTATCTATGCATTCCTCTTGTTGATGATGGGATGGGAACATGTAGGTAAGAATCTCATCATGGAGTCTATTTTAGAAAATGTGCAAGCCTGTACATAATTTGCACCTTGTTTTCTTTAAAAACTTGTTAGAGAGACCTCAAAATCAACCTAACAAGATCATCATTGGGGAGTGGTTTTACTGGCTGAGTGAACCACATTACCAAACAATTGATGAATATTTTATTGGCTATAAAATAACAGATGAACCTCATAATTATGCTCCCAATAACCTCATATGATTACCATCTATGCTTCCCACTATGTTCAACATTGCAAGATGGGAGCCTGTAGGTGAGAATGTCATCATGGAGTCTATTTCAGAAAATGTGCAAAGCTTGTACATAATATGCAAGTTAGACTTGGTTTATGTGTACCTTATGTGAATTATATATGAATAGTCTTGTTTATATCATTGGTGTAGATCATGGTTTGAAATTGGATGTGTGTGATGTTATCTCTTGTTAGCATGTTGTCCAATTTTAATACCATATTTCCCTACTTGAAATCAAGGTGAGTTTGTGGTTATTGGGCATGCATGCTACTTTGTATTTTTAGATGGAAAACCCACATCGGATTTGTACAATATCATGTACATGACATGTATTAATGGACAACATTGGGGAACAAAATATGTACTCAATGAAGAATATTTGAAAGCTCAACAAGGGAAATTCTTAGAGTTCTAAACCCTCATCTTGTTGGGAAGGGTAAGCATAACACAACAAGATTCAATGGAAAATAAATAAAACCAACAACAATCAATCACACAATGAACACAACGATTTGTATTGTAAACCCCTTTACAAGGGAAACATCAACGGGGCAATGATAATCGATATTCTTATTGATCAAGGGAGAATTTCAACAATCAAACACATCATTACAAACCTCACATACTCTTACCACACATTGGCTTCCTTTGCCTCTACGAGTATGCATGCAAATATATATAACATCTATCACACAGTTACACAAACTGATCACAAATTAATCAAACAGTTACAAAAACTATCAAATAGTTACACAATCTTACCACTTTAGTGTGCATGTATGCATATTCTATTTTTAGCTAATTTGGTTTAGCTAACTGTAGAATACTGGGAGTTAAGAAATCCAATCTGCATGGGAAATTGGTTGGCATGTTTCAACAATATCCACCTTGACAAAAATTTACCTGATATGTCATGCCCAAATTTATTCATCACCTTTCCTTCAAGCCAAGAGAAGACAAACACCATCACAACTCTACAATTTTTCTAACAGTACTGTTACATGAACATGTCGACATGATTTTCTCTAGTATGGACCATTCTTCCTCCATCAGTAACCTATATTACAAAACAATCCATTATCTCATTTTGATACACTGGACTGTTAGTCAAATGCACAACACTTTTACCACCACATAACACATCATCCTGTACTTGTCCAAAATTACTCAATAGATCCTTGAATTCTTGCAAGACATAACCTAAGGTAGGTCTCCTCTTTTCCAAGTCTCCTGAATCATAACCACATATTAAATCACTACAACCATTATAGGTGATAATTGGGCTTCTAAGATACTGAAGCTCCCATTTCCATTCTCTTCACCTGGTTTTTCCATATGTCCACTGACAAAACCAACTGCATGTGAAATACTTGAACATTCCCATCGCAATCATCAACACCCATTTCCCTGATCTTCACCTAGTTTTTCCATGTGTCTACTGACAACACCAACTACATATGAAACACTGATCATTTCCATCGCATACATCAAACTTTCTACTAACATATGATACTTGACATATATAACCCTTTTCTTCTTCATTCGTTAGGACATAAACCTAAAGAAAACTTAATATAGAAAGCCAAATGGATTTTACCGGTTCCACATTATTCATACCAAATTTCCTCAGTATCTTCACCATATACTTCTATTGTGATAACCAAGGATTACCATCGTTCATGTCTTTGTGTATTTCCATGCCCAAGATTTGTTTTGCTACTCCTAGATCCTTCATATGATATGTCCTAACCAATTGAGCCAACTCGTTGATGTAAGACATGTCTGTGCTTGTAACAAGCATAAAATTTAATTCCAAGATAATAAATATACCATAAACACAATGGTTATACTCACTTATTGTCAAATTTGGCTCACCATGAAGAAATCAAACATCTTGTACCATTTGTGTGGCATGCTTCAGGCTATACAATGATTCTTGAGTTTGTAGAAAAAAAAATTGTTTCAATTCTGAAATAACCTTTCTAGTTGTTCCATATACATACCCTTATCCAAAAAACTCCATGTAAAATAGTTTTAGAATCCAACTGTACTAACTCAAGATCATGTAACACAACTAGTGCTAACGGAACATGAATATAAACAATCTTTTAATAACTGGTGAGAAACTTTCTTGGAAGTCAATACCTTACAAATACCCATTTACTACCAATCATGAATTGAACCTTTCATCTTTTAATATGTTTGATTTTATAATAGGAGATTGATAAAACACTGCATCTATATCCATGATGATTCAGTAGGCATTAGGATACCACAATCTGTGTCCTTTAACATCATCACTATATCAAAATCGATCTACATGTTTGATATGGGTCCTACTTAGAATGCTGATAAAAACATAAGCATCACAACCAAATAATTTCACATTTGAGTAATCGCCAGATGACCTGTTCATACCTATTTTAGAATCTTGCAGTMTTTTGCGACCGATGGTGACTGATTTATCATATAGAACAATCRCTTCTTCCCACAACTATTGTTGCAACTTGGCATTATTAAACATGCCCTTTCGATCCCAAATTCCTTGCAATAATTTCCAAGTTCCATGGATATGAACCTACCTTCATCATATATTCTCAAACACTTGATTGAACTGTTAATGTTCATTTCATTACAAATCTCTAAACACATCATGTTTTTTACAAACCCACCTTTCTAACATGAACACATTGCTCCACCTCGAACTTTTCATTCAAAAAACCTTGACCAAATCTGGCCAAGACAACCAAGTAAGCATTCACCGCTTATCTCCAGGCCCATTAATAATGGCTTTCACCAAGCCTTTTGTAGACCTCATTACATGAAATCCATGGGCACAATACCAAGGGCTACCAGAAAAAAATGGACCCAAAAAAACACATGCTTTGACCTAAGAAACATATTTAACTCATTAACTCCTTCACTGAGTCAAGGTTAACCCAACATCTTCCCCCCCCACATATTCAATCTAGCTAAATATATGTCTAGAATTTTCATATGTGACCCAATAAACCATGAGTACACATACCCCTATCTAGGGCGTAGGCCCATTTATATGTAATCAATAATTTTTACAACTCCAAGGTAAATACCTTTTTTTTTCATTCACGGTGACTCAATT
This sequence comes from Picea sitchensis, assembly GCA_010110895.2. Taxonomy (NCBI): domain Eukaryota; kingdom Viridiplantae; phylum Streptophyta; class Pinopsida; order Pinales; family Pinaceae; genus Picea; species Picea sitchensis. The sequence continues at coordinate 13,134 of SNQJ01S0088083.1, read as the reverse complement.
GTCACCCCTCTTGTTGTTGCCTCCTCTCCAACAATGTTAAACACAAATTCATATGTCAAACACAAATGAATCGTACTGAGCGATCTTACATTGAGATCCTCGTAGTCGTCCTTTGTCATGCTTGTCGGTTCTTTGTCCTTCTCGCCAACACCTTTTGCGATCCTTGTTGTACTAGCAAATCTTACATCTTGAACTTATTTTTTCCATTGAATTTCTCCACCTCAAACTTTGAACTCTGCACTTTTTCCATTAACAGAAAACCCCACAAAAACTAAAACTTATAAAACTAAGCTATTTCTTATGGAGAAACAATTTTAATGTTCAAAACCCTAAAACCTTAGTTAAAAGATTTAAAAATAATAATTTAATATTCAAAATCTTTTACCAAAACAAAAAAAGTTTGCCTCTTGAAAAAAAATATCCACCCTATAAAAAATGATCAAGTTGATAAAATATATCTCCACTCATTTATTTATACAAGCCATCCTTTAATAAGTTTACCAAGGGAGATTCTCCATGTGCATAATAAAACAAAAAATTGGGCTTTCATACCTTCATATCACTCCACGATTTTAATATCATATGTTTATAAAACATACCTCAAGCAAAATCACATTCATAAAAAACGAAATATGCACTTTCCAAAATCTCATTTCTAAGGTTATCGCTCCACCGTCATGTCGAAGGGAGTGATGACCAAAATTATATCGTTCCCCTCGCTTGGTAGAGGTGCGATGATGCAGAGACCATGAGTGATAGGCCACAAAAATATCACCCTTTGTAGTGAATACGTCATCTTTCTTGCTTCAAGGAATAATCTCAGTCAGGTAGTATCTTCCTTTTGCGCTTAGATACTTTAACTTTGATCTATGATACTACTTTTTGGACTGCGAAAGCATAATTAGACAACATTTAGTGGAAAATAAATAAAATCAACAACGATTAATCACACAATGAACACAACAATTTAGGTGGCAATAATAATCGTTATTCTTATTGATCAAGGGAGAATTACAACAACCAAACAGAGGCTTACAAACCTCACACACTCTTCCCACACACTTCCCATCTTTGCCTCTACTGTTATGCATAGATATATAACATCTATCACATAGTTACACAAGTTGACCACAAACTGATCAAACAATTACACGTGCTGATCACTTTAGTGTGCATGTATGTATATTCTATTTTTAGCTAATTTGGTTCAGCTAAATACATAATATTGGGAGTTAAAAAATTTGATCCCCATGGGAAATTGGCTGACACTTTTCAACACAGCTCTCACGTTCCTTTCTACAAAGGTATAGAAAATTGTTAAATCTTGATGTTTGGAAGGGAATCAATTGTTAGATATAACTGTAACCTCAACAGTATGTGAATGTACACTGCCAACTATTCTAGCTAGTTGTACAAGTCCGTTAGGATTTCTTGTTTTGTTTCTTGATCTTCTTGATTTGCTTGAGCCTTTTTAGCTCAACCCTTTTCCCTTAATGAAATACTCTTGACGCTATATTCTCTTCACTTTCTTGTTCCCAATTTTGTCTTCTCTCTATTATCTTCTTTGCTTCTCATTTTGTCATGGTATCAAAGCTTAGGACGTAATCTTCTTCACAGTTCCTGGAGAGCAGCCTAATCCTAAGAAGAAGACTACAAAGCTTACATTGTCTCGCAGATGAGAGCAGGGGACGTAAGATTCTTCACAGAGTTTGGATATTAGTCCGCAGTCCACAGTACCCTCAAAAGATCGTTGGAGACAAAAAGTGCGAGGAAGCAGAGCTGCAGAAGGACGAAACATTTAAAAAATTCATGAAATTCTTTCTCATTTAAAGATTCGTGAAATTCTTTCTTTAGAAGGAAGTTTGTAGAAGCAACAAAGGACAAGATCATCATCCATAAGATCGATTGCAGGAACAAATCTGAGCCTTTAATCAAGATGATAAAGGACGAGGAGAGTGTAGAAGAGGCAAAAACATTTTCAGTCGTTAGATCTAGGCGAGAGAAAAATAAGCCATCAAATCAAGCAAAGATTAAGTCACGACCATCGGATATCATTGAAGGGAGATCAACGGTGGGGAGCCATTGTGGATATCGGGAACGAAATTAAAGCATGAGTAGGTTGAAACTCCACAATCCCTTAGTATTTTTTTATCTTTCTAGATCAACAGACCAACGATGGATATCGATCCCACTATGGACGAGCATCTTCGCATTGCGGATATCGAGAAGGAAATTAAAGCGTGAGAAAGTTGAGTTTCTGCAATCACTCGTGGCCATTGATCTTCACGGTCCATTATCGATCCTGCAAAGTGAGATAAGTTCCCAAAGGTTAAGACGAGGTCACAACTCTCGGTCACATATAAACAATTTTTGTTCATTGATACAAGCAGGGGACATGTGTGAGATGATCCTTGTATTTGGCGATCTCGTACTTCAGGAGGAAGCAAACAGTGTTGAGTAAAGAACTCCCGAAGGCCCGAAGCCCGAAATTTCATCTGGACCATCCATCAATGAAGACATGTGGACAAAGGATATTCCACTTCGCTAGTTCGAGGCCTAGAAAATACATGGTGCAGTGTTTCCAAAACTTTTGAATCCCTGAAGGCCAAAGTAAATCTCAGTCGTTCAAATCAAAAGGACACGTGGAGGAAGATCTCTCACTTAAGAGATTCGACACTCTAGAGGATTGTGTGTATTTTCTGACGAAAACTCCTGAAGGTTGGAGTTTTGAAGAAGATCTTTGTCGTTCATTTGCAAAGGCCTAAGGACTGTTATATCTACATCTCTACAGGTATTTTGTCGCCCCGACACTTCGCGAGTATTGTTATTGTGAGCGGTGAAAGATCCTCAAAACCTAAATTCCAAAAGTAATTATAAGTCGTAGATATCGACGTGTAATTGAGGTTGTTGATCTCTTCCCCTATTCGGAGGTTCACAAGTTCAAAGGATTGCAAGGTAAGAAAGGAATATCGCTAGGAGCCGCGAAGGTCCGAAGGCACAAATTCTCGAAGTGACTGTTGACCGTTGATCTCAAATCAACGAATATCGTTGATCTTTGCAACAATTCATGTATTCATCCATTCAGCTATTCGAAGGAATTTATATCTTCACGTGTCTTAATGCCCGAAGGCCGAAGGCCCAAAACACCTGGTTTTCAACCCTCGGTCAAATGAGAAGTTGAACTTCAATTTTTTGTTTACTCCTGAGTAAACTCAGATAGCAAAATTTCTCCATTAGAGGGGCTATAGTTGTTAAAGAACAAATATCATAGCTTTGAGTTCATGGATCTCATGCTCAGACAGTCATATACAGCCAAATCGAAGCTAAAGAAGTGGTATACCCCGCGTTTTTTGCCCAAAGTCACATAAAGAACTTCATAGACCTGTTTTTATGTGCACGAAACATGAAGAGAACTTGTATGTTTGCATCAAGTGGTATCAGTGTGATGAGATAGAATATTCGATCCACAAGTGTGATCAAATTGTTGAATGAACAACCAAGAAACATTTTCATGGGTCAACAAAGACGACTCGGGAAGCCCATAAGAGATCTCAGACATATATGGAAAGAGAACAACAAAAAAACGACAACATATTTTGCAAAGATAAATGAATAGGTTCCAGTTGTACCTGAGGAGTTCACACAAGAGGCAGATCAGAGGAAAATTGATGATATTTGGAGAACATGAGCATGAACCTACCATTACCACCACAGTATAATGGTAAGAATTTTGAATTTAGGTCTATTAGAATGAATACCTATTTGTGTCTTGTAGACGGTTATCATAATATACATGATTATGAAAGGGATTCATTAGCGTTGCATATAATCCAACAAGCCTTGGATGACAGTATGTTGCACAAGGTTGCAACAACAACATCTTTGAAAGAAGTTTGGAGTATTCTTGAAATAGAGTATAGTGAAAGAGGGAGAAACAATTTATCGAATGTTTCCACTCTGGAAGAAGAATTTTGTTTCTAAAGAAGAGTTACCAAAAGAAAATAATTGAGGAGAATTTGTGCCTGAAGCAGAGCTACCAAAAGAAAAGAACGAAGGTGCATCTATGTGTGAAGTAGAGCATGAGAAAATTGCAGAAAATGATGGTGAAGCTATCACTACAACAACCTACATCAATGAAATGATTCGAGTAGTGTTTGTTGATGACAACAAAGGATCAACATCAATGATGATTGATGAACATTTTGCATAAATTTGCCTCTTTGAAACAGAGGTAAGAAATATTGAAATTGAATTTGATGATGAAAATCTATCTAGTGATGAGTGCGTTGAAAAAATGAAAGAGAAGAATAAAATTGATGAATTGATGTATGGAAGAGGAATCCTACTTGGCATTCAGAACCAAGAGCATGATTTGGTGACTGCAAAAGCAGTGCTTAAAAGAAGGTTTGATGACAAAAGCATTCAAGCCACTACACTTATGACTTCCAATGAAGCAACTGAAGAAGAAGATAATGTTGATGCATATTTGAAATGGATTGAACAGTCAATATATGATGATGATGATGGTAACTGCTCTCATAAAGAACAGAAAGAAGAGAACCGATATGGTTCCTGTTATAATTTTTTATATCAGAATGACAAGTTGTTTGAGTATGCAGGTGAGCAGCCAAAAGAAGAATATGAAGACATGGATGGGGATTTCAGTGAAGACCATTTTGAAACCATTTTCATGCAATGGAGTTTTGAATAAATTAGATTTTATTATAAGTTAATGCAGAAGGAGTCCGTTGACTATGTAGCCCAAGCTATGAAGGGCATTGATGATAGTTTGTAGTGGTGGCATCAACCCACTGTCAAAGAAAACTTTAATGGAGAAGAAGATGAAGGACACAGTCATAAGCAACCTGAGAAAATTCTGAATATGACATTATAGAGACAAAGACAAAAGGCAGAGCACGAAGCATTTAGTATCAATTGCAAAATGAAAAAAATGACGAGATTAGAACAATACAGAGTTTGGAAGAAGAGAAAGAAGAAACCCAGCTCAAGTGAAAAGATGAAGTCTAGTTTTTTTGTTAGGTATTGTAAGCCGAGTTGAGACATAAATCAACAAGCATTATCATTTCTGAATTCCTTTCTTGTTTGGAAAATCCATTACAACACTTAGGCATTATCAGTGCTGATGTTTGCAACTATCGAGTTTAACAGGGAGTGCTAGTTATAACTCTAACCTCAACAATATGTGACTGTACACTGCTAGCTGTTTTGGCCAATTGTATGAGTCCGTTAGGATTTCTTGTTTTGTTTCTTGATCTTCTTGATTTTCTTGAGAATTTTTAGCTCAACCCTTTTCCTTTAATGAAATACTCTCGATGCTATGCGCTCTTCACTTTCTTGTTCCCAATTCTTTCTTCTCTATATTATCTTATTTGATTCTCATTTTGTAATCGATGACCTAGATTTAGAGTTTATATTAGACACTTTTCTTTCCCTACAATTCTTTAATTTGAATCTATGACAAACTTTGAGCTATGTTGATGTATTTCAGGATTCCCATGTAGACACTGTAACTGATCAAGGAATTTGATGCATAGTTGCTAATTGTAGATACTTGAGAGAGGTTTATTTGAGGAGAATAAAGGGCTTAGGCAATGTGGGTGTCACAGGTCTCATGAAATCATGCCCAAACATTATACATTTAGACCTGGGATTATATAACAAGATAACAGATCAAGCATTAAAAGCTATCGGGGTTGCTCGGTACTTGGAAATTCTCATACTACATGGTTTTACATTGATCACTGATTGGTAACTGGTCTCATTAGAAGCTGGATGAACTGCAGGATCATTAAAGAGGCTCCATTTTTTTTGAATGTGATAGAATTACAAACTTAGGGTTTAGTCTTCTGCAATAATTGTCTTATTTACAAGTGTTGAATTACTGATGCTGGGCCATTAATTACTGATGCTGGGTGTGTATCTCTTAAGGGGATTTCTAACCTAGAAAGCATAAACATCTCATGGTTAATTAATATAGCAGACGTGTCACCTTTTGTTATTGCGAGACACTCTCCAAATTTGAAAGAAATAAATATTACTAGTCGTGAGTTAGTTATAGGAGATGGAATCAGAGAATTTTTAGAACACTCCTCTTTACAGGCAATGATTTTGAATGCATTTTATAATATTCACTCTGAAGACATCGAGAAAAGTGTGCTTGAATGCCCCAGCTTGGGTCATTCAAGATTAGACAGAAAATTGAGACATTGGGTTCCTGCTTGCATACATGAGAGGAGTGAAGTTTTCTAATAAATAGACTGGTTATAGGTTGATGGATTTTATTGGCATAAGCTTGAATTTAAAGTGATTTTATTACCAAAATATGGTCTTATTGATGTTAGATGGAAAATTGTTGGGACATATTGCAGATTCCATCAAATAATATTCACTGCCAATAAGTGTGGAGACCTAACATTTCTTTATGATCCAATTTTTGAATTTGAGTGCATTGAAATCTATTGAAACATGCTTGAGAAGCTTTAAAACATCACAAGTTTTAGTTCAGTCTATTCTCTTTTATGTTGAATTTTTCATTTCTTTTTCAAGGGTCAATGTTACATTTTCTACTTTACTTATAAATGGTGTCAAAGTATACTTGGAATGCATCAAAGAAAGAGTATCAAGGAACACATTAAAGAAAAGTGAGAATTGAGTGTATGCAGTTTATGTTGAAAGGTTGTGGATAGAGTTGGAAGGAAGCTCAATAAACAGTTTAAAAAAATGAGAAGTTCAATCATGGGAGCAGAGTAGTAAGAAAGTGGAAGAACCAATATATATGTGGAGAGACAATAGAGGATAGACACATTAGATAAGGTGGACTACTTATCAAACACTTGGCCTGGAAAGATAATAAAGGAAACAAATAGGACACCTAAGGCCAACCAATCAGTCCAGGAATAAAAGACACATTCTTTAGCCATTTTCCATTTACCACTTGACTTGATTTTGATCATTTGTGAATTCTTGCCGAATGCAATAATGATCCATAAAAATTGGCACCTACATTTAGTTTCTGTATATTTGTTTTGATTTTAAAATTTATCATCGTTAAGTCATCTGTGAATTTTTTCGGTATGCTTTCAAATTATCCTTGGATCAACTATAGTATAGTATGTATTATTGTAAAATTCTTATGAATAAACAAACCTAAATTGTGAGGAGGAAGATCAATATATTTTACTACACTTGTATTGGAGGTCTTGTTGTTGCCATCGTGGGGATTAATTTTGGCCACCCTAATGTCTGTTATTCCAAACCTACATCTAATATTTTGGAGAACTTAAATTATACACAAAGAGGCAAATGGAGTAGAGCACAGAAGGCTCGCTCACTCAAAGGAATGGTGTAAACCAATTCAATTCACTAATGAAATCAGAGTACAATATATAGGTGAGATAGTCACAACAAACCAAATCATAGATCCATGAAGTGTGGATCTCAAACCTCTCTATGCTAAATATAAACTGAACACAACAACCCAATCCCTAGC
>SNQJ01S0088081.1:50984-61285 GCA_010110895.2 Picea sitchensis | reverse complement strand
TCTAGAAAGTGAAAAACTAACACTAAACTTCAATGGATGAAAATAATTAAATAGACAACTAGACTTTCTTCACACACAAATCTATGCTTACACACTCTTGGACAAGAGAGCCATACCCAATTTACTAATAGATCGATGTGAAGGGATTTAGTCGAGTGTCATTAACCCACCTTGGTTGAACTACACAATCCAATTGAGCTAATTATATGGATCTATACTTTTCAATTTATGCAATCAAGAATAGGCCAAGCCAATGCATTTGCACTGACTTACCAATATGTTTCAAATACTTTCTATCATACAAAAAAACCATGTCACCTTTACAAAAAAAATTATTCTTTATGTCGCAATCATTCCAAGACTTTTGTTGGTCCTTTTCCACATCTTGATGGAATGCATCCAAGAACATGTCTTCCTTGAGTGCCATTAGCTTTGTGAGTCCTTCTTGGAATGATTTGTTCCCTATCATATAATTGGCTTAGGAAATGAGCATACTTGGAACAACAAACTAAATTGGTACCACTTCTTTCCCATAAACTAGTTTGAAGGGTGTATGCTTGGTAAATTCTTTAGTAGTGGTCCAATATGCCAACATTATGGCTTGGATCTACTCATCGCAATCATCCCCATTAATATAGTAGATCTTGGTTAATAGGGTAGTTTCTAGAATCTTGTTAAAGGATTTGATTAATTCCATTGGCCCATATATTAGATGAGTTCCTTCAATGATGCTAGATCATGGATTCCTTGTTAAGGGTTGTGACCATATTATTGATTAAGTGTGTTCTTTTGTTGGTTGCTAACCTCCTTGGACAACAAAAATTGGTGATGTTATTCTCGAAGATAATTTGCGTTGCAGTATCAAATGAATAATCAATAGTCTAGATGGCCTCAACCCATCTGATAAGATAACTAGTTGCAGTAATAATGTAGCAGGACCTAGAGTGTCATGTTGATGATTTGATTTCCCTAATGAAATCTACCACTCAATTTTCAAAGGGTTGCAGTAATAGAGATGGATTAAGGAGAATTTCATCTCAACAGAGAGGTCTATCACTCTATTGATACACATCATAATTGTTTTCATAATCCTTGGTTTCTTTATAAAGAGGCCATCATAAAATTTCCTATAGTACCTTTTTGGTAGTAGATTTTCCTCTTACATGGCCTCTTGTGGCTCCATTATGACATTCCCATAAGATGTTTGGTTGTTCATGATACAAAACACAACATTGGGTAATGCGATCAAAGAATAGATTATATAACTAGTCTGCCATCAGTGGATAATTAGTCACGTTAACCACAAGGTGTCTTTTCTTAGTGGTGGTGTGAGCAGGGGAGTTGTCCCTATAGTCAGAAATAAAGCAATTTCCTCCAAGTAATTTCGAACAAATTATATCTCCAAAGTGTCATCATATGGAATTTGGTCATACGCAAGGCCTCTTTATTCTCATGATTCAAGTCATGAGAGGTGATTAGGCCCTTCATTATGCTTTCCTAGTTCGACAATCACCTTGAAATCAAACCCTTGGAGAAAAAGTAACCATTTGTAGATACATCCCTCCAACATGAGCTTATTAACCAATTATTTCAAAGCGTAGTGGTTTGTGAACATTTCATGTGCCCATTAGTAGTAGGTAGTATATAAACTTCTATAGTCAATACACCATAGCTAGGCCTTCATTCTATGTAGTTGCATTCGACCCTAGACAACATCCTTTTAGAAAAGTACATGGGATTATCCAAACTTCCTTCTCTTGGTTGCACCAATATTTACCCAAATGCAATATCTAAAGAATCAGTATGTACATGGAATTCAACCATCCAACTAGGGAAAAGCAATATTGGTGTCATCACCAACTAATTTTTTAAAATGTTGAAGGATGCTTCACACTCCTTTGTTTGTATAAATTAATTTGTCTTCCTTGGAAATCATTCCATGGGTTATATGATAGTGGCATAGACTTTGATAAATTGTATATAGTATCCAATATGCCTAATTTTTTACTACAATATATGAACAATAGTGGGTTCCAACAATTCAACAATCACGAGGATCTTATTCGGAAAAACTAGAAAACCATTATAATAGTTAGCATGTCCCAATAGAAACCCAAAAAGGGTGCAAACATTGCATTAAATTCTTCAAAGTAGGGGAAATTTGCGACTTCCAATACCTTTCAAACATTAGGGGAAGCATGGCAACACAATATTTTAATAATATATATATTGTCCAGTCATATATGTATACCTCAAAAACTTATGTATGTGATCTTGAAAGACTACAAGGATGATATGGGAAAACACATCATTAGTGATCTTTAACCAAAATGACATCATATTGTAAGCATAGTACCACCAATCAATTGTGAAGGTACCTCAAGAATCCATATATATAATAGAATGGCATCTTATTCTTATCCGCATCAGTGATGCATACATGATGGTACCTCAAGAATCCAGATATAAAATAGTATGCCTCATTTTCTACAACATGAGCCAATACTTCGTCACTAAAAGGTGTTGGGGATGGAACATGGATGCAAGACTCATTACATACTCTAAATTCAATGAAAATATGAATCTCTCCTAATCTTATCTTTCCATCCTGAATCAAAATTAGACTAATCCAATTCTCTTATTTTACTAGGAAAATGATCTTGAGTACTAGAATCAAATCTATTTCATTTTTCACATGTTGTTTGAACCTGAGAGTGAATCTGTATAGTATTCCCTTGATATGTTTGGAATCCAAATTTACTTATATCTTCATTTCTCCAAGCTCATTGTTGAGGAAAAGATATGAAATGATCTTACTAAAGCATTTTTAGATCTTGCTTGGCTAGAGAAAAATAGATGGGAATATCACCCTATGTTTATAGCCTCAAAATTTGTTTCCTAATCCACAAGTATTGGTTACAAGGGATTAGGTTGATTTTCTTATAAATAAAAGATTGCTGAAAAATTCAATATTTATGTAATTTTCTGAATATAACAGATTCAAAAGTAAATGTAGAGACAGAATAAAAAATACCAAGTCAATAATCAACACAGATGAGAAATAAAGAAATCGCTTATTTCATTCCAATTTATCAAAATAATTGTAATCTTTACAAAATTCCATGAGGAATATTGGACCAAAGTCAAACTTAGATGTCCCTAATGAAAACCATACAAAAGGACTTCTGATAGAAAGTAAAAAACTGAACTTTAAAAGCTGGATCAACTTGCCAAATATTGTTTCCCACTCGACTTTGCACAATATCCTTTATCAGTCATGAAATTTAATTCACAAACAGACAAGTCTATACAGACTATCAAAGATAGATCAACACCTCTTAAAAACAAGTGTCAGAATGATGTAATTTAGCCTTGAATCTTGTTGTCTACAATAGGACCCTATTGTCATAAAAGAGAATTGGGATTTCAATGAATTAAAGAATGAATGAAAACTGAACTATCTCAATAAAACTCAAGAGAATACCTTAGTATGCTTTCTCCTTCTATTCTCCTTTGTTCCTCCTTCTCCTTTTTCCTTTAAGCAATCAGAATTAGTTGAAGTATTTAAACTACCTCTTTTGGTTAAGTTAACTAAAACCCAACTAACTTTAAGTTTAGGGGGGGGATTTATAGAATAATAATAAGGGTCTTAATAAATAATAACTAGTAGGTGGGACCCCTTGTGACTCCCTTTAGTTTCTTAACAAACATAAACACAACTACTTAATCAATCAACATATCCCTCCTTGTGGCTCCCATCATCACTCTCATAATTTTGAAAATTAATATCAATGATATTTGAAACCATATCTAAAAAATATAATATCCAACATATCCAAAAACTAGTGTGTAGTCCAAAAAATTCAGTAGTCAATTGTTCTCAATAGTCAATAAATAAAAACACTCAAAAACCATATTTTCCACTTTGGAATGCAATCTTCCCTTTGTTTCTACTGTCTCCCCTTGATTTCTTTGAATTTTCCTTAGGCTGTGTGGAGCCTTTAGGCCTGATCTCACTGATAACATGAGATAAATCATATCTCAAATGCATGCGGGATGAAAAGGATTTGGCAGAGTCATTTGAGGGAGAGGAGGGGGCAGCAACAACTTTTCCTTTATCAAGTGCATGGTGGGATTCAATTTTTAATCTCTTGCTTGTGTGGGAAGACTGTATTGGTGAGTGTGTAGGGGCAGCTTAGACAATTTGGTTAACCGGTGGAGGAGGAGCAGGTAGAGAAAAATTGGGCCATCCATGATGTTGGGAGATTGTCGAGTGGACAATCTCTTGCCATTCATCATTTTCAAGGAATTCAAGTTGTAACAACACATGAGGGGGAACTGGGATACCATGGACATGTGGGGGTTGGAAAGGAGGCCTTTCTGGCCTAGGTTGGACCACTCCTTGTCCAATCCAATTGAAGAATCTAGCTTGGAATAGCTAGTTCAACTCTTGTGGATCTGCATCAAAATGTATAGAAAACCTTGGCCTTCTAGGGCCCCTGTTCTAATTTCCTCTTCCCCTGTTATTCTCGCCATGGCTATCTCTGTTGAAGAAGATAATTCATGTATGCAATGTTTATTAGCAACTAGTTTCTTCAACAAACCATACATGACATCTCTTTAGATATGAAACAAAGTTTGGCTCAGCAACACATCAGACTCATGCAATCCAATCCATAAAAATCATTAAATACTTGTCAATGAGCATGGGGTGAATAAATTTTATGGGATATATGAGGGATTGTATTGAGCGAAAAGTGGTAAAATGAAGGGAGGTAGATCATGGTTACTGCTCAAAAAATCATCAAACAATCAACTGTATTGTAATAAAAAAACATACCAACTGTAACTCATCCCTGTGCCATCCATCAACTGCTATACTACAGAGTTTTCATTTAATTATAATTTAATTTTAAGAACATGGCGTGAATAGTGAATCTGGGAATATGAGGGCATTTGTAATGTGCGAAAAAGTGAGAGAATGACAAGGAAATAACAAATACTATTCATAAAATAAATCAAGTAAAACATAACTCTGTACTAAACTCAATACAAAAAATACCAACACCATATCAACAATCATTGTGTATCAAACTGTTTGTTGTCACAACATTTAAATTCCTCAAAACTTCTCAATTAGAACAGTCTGTGCAATCATACTCAATATCAAAAAAACTTTCCATTTAACAGTCATGTTAAGAAAATTCTTGATCTTTTAATTCCATTACTTTCCTTTTAAGAATTTAAAGTAAACACACAACAACATTGCTCCACCTCTATCCCATAATGTATTAATATGAAAATATCATACATTGTCTATCAATTCACAATCGACCAATTAAAACATATGCATAGGTCCCTTTCCAGATCGAACAGACTTCCAAAACATGCCCGATTTCATACATTCTTAAACATATCAACCAATAAGTTTTTGTAATGGAACCACAGTGAACATAAACCCGAGCTTCATCACTGTTGATGCAACCATTCATAATATGCACGATGATTCCATAATAGACGCACATTGAACATATCAAAATACACACAGTCACCATTTCCATAACTATCTATAACCCTAATCGGGCCTAGTGAAACACACAAGAGTCTCCAATTTGCAATTAACACCGTGTTGTAAGAACACAATGATCGAAAATATAATGAAAAAGAGGCATCCCTCGACTGCATATTTACTCATTCCCAATCACAACCTTTCAACCAATTTAATCATAGAAATACGAGATAGGTACTCGATGAACATTTTCACAACCAATTCACTAGATAAACCAATCCTTGACAACCAGAAGATTCCTGAAGGGAGCAGAACATTGGGGATTTAAAATCGGGCCATGTCACAAAAAATACAAGTAGACAATAAGGAGTGTGCTCAATCATCAGTAGCACGGAGAACTAGAGGTCCTCACAGGCATATCAACCACATGAAACGACCCTTTTGATACAAGCACAACAAAAAGCCATAGGGTTTCCTTATAACTCCTGGTCTAGGAAAATAGAACAACAACTAGCCACAGACGAAACAACGACAGGTAGGGTAGAAGAAACGATGCACATAGTGCATTTTACATTTGCAGAGCAGAAGCAAATGTCCACTAAATAGTGACAATTACCAAGAACACACAGAGGTATAACCTCTTTCTATTTCCTTAAGAGTCGAACCATTTGACAACAAAATCGGTGAGGATGCATAACCTGAGGCATAACTTATATCACCTTACAACCATACATCATATATACCGACGTTATGGCCACCCTAAGACAAATTATTGAGATACTTTGGTGCCAAAACAAATGATAATGAGCCCACAACCATGACTTCAGTATGAAAAATACAAAACAACTAAATGGCAGTCAGAACACGACTGGACAGGGTTACGCTCATGACTGTGAGGAAGAAACCGACAATGAAACATAGAGTGAAACCCTCCACCATTAAAAATCAGAGAGATAATACCCATATTCATTTAAAAATCCACAGAGACCCACCATGATTTCAACCAACAGAGAAACTAGTGAATGCACAACTCAACCAAAAACCAATTCTTTTGATTGCAATCTGAACAATTACATAGTCATTCCAGAGAGAAAAATCACGCATTTACACAATTGCAATTCTCAGGAAAACACAAACCCAAGCATTACTGAGCCATTGTTTTTTCATACATAGAGCGTAATTCATGGATGGGGTGAAAAAGAACCATACCTGTAATAAAGAGCTTAAAAGGGAGAGTCGGTCGGGCATTTCCTTCCCGAGCTTGAAATGCGGAGCTTAACCACCAACAGACCAAAATGAAACAATGAACCATACTAAGGTGATGGCCTGATAGGGGAAGTATGGAGTGACGTGCATTTACTGCACATCACTTCCATCTCCTATCCTATTTAATTCTGAAGTACAAGACAACCAACACTCGCCATATCATTTAAACCATTGAAATCTGTGACAATATTCCTTGCCCAATGTGCCACCCAAATCATTCACACATTAACCTTTGCAAAGCTCTTATTCCATATCATAGGTATTTCAATAATATATACGCCCAAAATAATTAAATGAAAATCGCATAGCCACTAACCAACCACATAATAGTTAGGACTAATACTAACATCCCTTACCTTTTCATTTGCATATAATCCTTAACATAACTCAAACATATATCCTTTCTTTTTAGGATTTTTTCCATAAGTTTCTTTTCTTTGTTTTGGTTATGTCATGACTAACACATTTCTTGTATATGTGTGGCTAGGTAATAAATCATGGTGATTTGTGACATGATTAAACATAACAACTGTAAATATATGCCAATCATAACATAAAAATAATGCTTTGAATTGCAGAACATCTCATGAAATGCATGATCCACCTGTCAGTATGTCAAAATGAAACCAAGACTGCATTTTCAACCATATAGGACCATGTAAGCAGCATCAAAACAACAACAGAAAATGAGTGATATGACTATCTTCAAGCCTCTAGTCTACAAGGGGGTCCCACCTACTAGTATTATATTATTAGCATAGTTTAAATAATAGGGATTTAGCAATACTTTGTGGGTGAAATTCCTCGTTGCAATTTTAGTCGTCAACAAACTGGAGACTCCACAGGGAAATCTATTTCCAATAGATTAAGAACTCAGAATGTATGGTTTCGTAAACCAAGTAACATCAGATCAAGAAGATATAAATCATAATGATTATGCAACAAGGGGAAGTGAGCGGATTTAATGGAAAAATGACCGGGAATTTGGGATTAACTCATGGAAAGTGTTAAGTATGAGGGGTTTTATCTCTGTAAGCATAATCATTCAACCAAAATTTGCTCTTGACTTCAAGGAGAAATTTTTTATAGACCTACTCTTTTGAATCTCAAATGGATGAAGAAATGAAAAACAGAAGCAGGATGTAACCAATTATCTCATAAAATAGCGTTGAAAGTAGATACAAAATTCAATGATGCCTTCAGGGAGAACATTGTGACGGTCATGTAAGCTTGATTTCTATTGACCAACAATACTTTGTAGGAGTGTCGATGTGGCATAACTGATCCAACATTTTATTCTTGACAAAAATTGAAGTCAAAATAAGAAAAACAAGAAATGTCATAACATAAATGAAACTGCACAACTGAAAACAACAAAAATGAAAAGACAGAAATGCAAACAACAAAAAGAAACTAATAAAATGAAAGTAGAATTGAAAACTATTGTAAAACCAGAATTGAAAACTACTAAAATACATAACAATCCAAACAACGTTAAAATCTTCAAGTTGGTTCCACATAGTGTTTTAAGTGAGAATCGTTAGTGTTGTAGGAAAACAACTGCTCTTGTAAATCCTTTAGAATGTAAGAATTTGCACCCAGGACAAAAGCGGTCTTGAAAGGACCTAGCCATAATTTTTGAAACTTTGAAACATTTGATCGTCTTTTAGAGTACACGATTAAATCATCAATATAGATACGAGTAATCTTGTCGATCAAATCGTCAAAAATTGTCTGCATATCCCTTTGAAAAGTGGCACCTGCATTGGATAAACCAAAAGGCATATTTTCATAAGCAAAAATGCCCCAACAAGTAATAAAGGTGGTTTTATATTTATCTTCCCTTTTTATCTTGATTTGATTGTAACCAGAAAAACCGTCGAGTAAGGACATCATCTGCGACCCTGCAACTTGTTGCAAAATCATTTCCATATTAGGGAGAGGAAAGTGATCTTTTATGATAGCCCGATTTAATGCGCAAAAATATACACATAATCTGATTTGACCAGTTTCTTTTCGAATGAGAACCAAATTAGAAACCCATTTTGAATGCTTAACCAAAAACATAATCCCAACCTTCAAGAGTTTTTCCAACTCATTTTGAATATTTGCTTCCATTGTAGGGTTAATAGGTCTTTGTTTTGTCTAACTAGTTTTATGCCCTTCTTGATAGGAATGGCATGATGTATAAGAGAAGGATCAAAACCACGAATATCCTCATATGACCAAGCAAAAAAATCTTGAAATTCACCAAGCAGTCTCGCAAACTTCAATTTTTCTTCATCAGAACATTGGGCACCTATTTTAACATTCTTTGGAGACTCGGGTGTTCCAATGTTCAAGGAAATGGTTTCATCCACCTTCCTTTGTGACTCATAGTCTTTATGTTTCTCTTTGTTTCCTACATCACTTGATGAAAATGAACTAATTTCTAGAGGAGTCAAGCCCTTAGGAATCTTGTTATCTTCCATTGATATAATTTCCTTAGGATTATAACGTTCATTTTGAATGAAAGCACATATGCTCTCATCACTAGGGAAGACCTGCCATGATTCTATATTGTCAGGGATATGTGGACGATATAGAGATTGAAAAGTACAATCAAGTCTTTGTGGAAGAAGTTGTTGATTAGGAGAGGTTGCAAAAACAACTAATCGATCAATCATTGAGTTCAATTCCCTCTTAATATGAGTGATGTTGAAAGATAGTAGGTTTGAGATAAGTGCCCAAACAATTTGGGTGTAGTGTTTCATCAACTTGTTGCTAGGAGAGTATATCTTATGTATGAGTTTCACAAAAAGCTTAGAGTCCCAAAAAACTGTAAGGTGCCCACAACCCAGATTACAGGTGTTTTCAATGCCTAATAATAAAGCTTTGAATTCAGTGACATTGTTTGTGCAAGCAAACTCTAACCTATAAGAAAAGTTATGAATTTTCCCCACATGAGAGTACAAGATAATTCCATCTTTGTTTCCTTGATTGGAGCATGAACCATCAAAGTGCATATGCCACATACAATTGTCTAAGTCAATTTGTTCCAAGGGAGTGTTATCCTCCTCGACAAAGATTGAATACACCCCTAGTTCCTCTTCGAAATAATTCACATTAGGTTGTGGGACAATTTCTATGTAAGGAAAAATCCTTCCCTCTCTGAGGAATATGATGTTTTTAGCATTTCAAGGAACGAATAAGTGTGTCCCGTCGAGTGAGAGGTATCTATCTGTCAAAGATTTCCAATATCTTCCTAGGATGACCGAGTAGTTTCTTACTGGCATATCGATTACTTGAATATTAAGGGTTGTCATTATTTCAGGGTGCGCGCACAAAACCAAGGTTATGTCCTTAATTTCACCTATGGTCGTTTGTTGTAGACTATTATAAGAGAGCATGCTTCTGTAATTTTCATTTGTACAAGACAAGCCTAGCTCTTCCATAATAATATTTGACATTACACTTGGGCCCGAACCACTGTCAATAAGGAAACAATGGACAATCATATCCATAATCTTTACAGAAATATAAAATG
>SNQJ01S0088081.1:17408-33582 GCA_010110895.2 Picea sitchensis | reverse complement strand
AGGAATCAAAATATCTTGCAGTGGGGCAGGTTTTTGTGTTGCCATGAACCTTTTCTGAAAACCAAGAGTCTTGTAAATCACTGAGTGGATAGAGGGAGTAGTCTCCTCGAATATTGTTGTGTTCCTCTCTAACCATATATATCAACAAATGTGGGCAGCAATAATAGATGGGACAATCTTGTCCTCAACCCAATTTTTGAAACAGTTAGACAGGGTATTCCATTCCCAACAATTTTTGAATCTCTGACCAGTAACCAATCTCTCCCAGACCAATTTGGTGAAAGAACAGTGAATGAAAAGATGATTGATATTTTCAGTGTCTTGTTTACAAAGTTGCCACCGACTAGGTCCTTCCCAGCCTCTTAGTTGTAGATTATCCCAAGTTAAAATTTTATTTTCTGCTGCCATCTAGATAATTTTTTTTTATTTTAAGTTGGATGTCCCATTTCCAGACTACTTGTCTCCACCCTCCAATTCTTGACAAACCCCGTGTAGATAATAAAGCCAAATAAGTATTTTTTACTGTAAGAGATCTTGAATTATCACCACCGATCCACAACAACTCATCTTCTATATCATGTATGTAAGCACCAAAATCGATAAGAGCCCTCCAAAAATGGTCCCATCCTGCTGCCATATCATCTTAAAAGCCTAACTCGGTACTGCTGATCCAAATTGATGAAGAGAAGTGATGATCAATATGCCTCCTAGCCTGAGAGAGAGAGGTAATATTACACTGTCTTAATTTAGACAGAAGATTAAAGGAGAGGAAGGATTTGTCTTCCATCCCTAGGATCATGTCTCTACCGAGAGCGATGAGCTGACCCGAACCCGGAGTCCAACTCAACCAATGAGTGATCAAGTGGACTGATTTCAAGAGATCATTCTGGATTCTTGAAGCCGCCTTCTGATGGAAAGTTGGAGATTTGAACCAATTTTTAACTGTAGTGTGAGGAAGGTACTTGTCTTTTATTACTTTATGCCAGATTCTGTCAAGCATTAGTACTTGCTAGAGAGTATTCGCGACCAAGGCTTTATTAAAATCGAAAATATTTTGTAAAGCCCAACCACCAAACTTTTTTGAAATTGTAAGAAGTTCCCACTTGCAAAGATGATAGTGGTTTGACTCATTATTACCCTTCCAAAGAAAGTTAAACACAATTTTCCTCAAATTATTTAACACAGTGAAGGGGATGGCTGCCAGGGACATCCAGTATACAAGTTGGCTTTCTAAGATAGACTTCAATAATGTATAACACCCTCCTAGTGATAACCACATGTAGCACCAAAGTCCTATCTTTTTCTCCACTTTTTTCAACATCCAACTCCAATCTTCTACTCCCTGCAATCCAGTCTTTAAGTGATAACCAAGGTATTTAAATCCAATTGAGAGATGCGAAAAAGTAAAAGGAAAAAGAGTTTTGTAAGGAGATAAATCCAATTCCGATAGTCCCTCTTGAAGTATAGTAGTTTTTGTACCATTTACCTGAAGACCCGAAGCCAAGCAAAAAAGTTTAATGATCTTATCAATCTCCCACCATTCTCTCATAGTAGCTTTTGTCATAATTATTACATCATCTATGAAAAAAATGTGGAGGATTTTTATAGTTCTGGATACTTTGACTCCGATCAGCTTTCCTTCACTTTGGCTTTCCTTTAGTAAAAGGCTTAGTCCTTCCAATACCAAAATAAACAACAAAGGGGATAATGGGCATCCTTGGTGTAATCCTCTTCCACTTTTGAAAAACTCTATGGCCTCTCCATTTAGTAAAACAACGAAGAACAAAGAAACAAGGAAACAACACAACTCATAATCCAATTGGTCATCCTAATACCCAGACCAACTTAAATTAGGATCATCCTTAATAAATCCCAATTTATGCAATCATAAGACTTCTCAAAATCTAAATCTAGTTTCAGAACAAAGAATTTTAAATTCTTTTTTTGATACTATAGAGGCATTCATGTATCGTTCCAATAACATCTTAGATTGAATCTGTATACCTTTCAAAAACCCAACTGCTCTTCTGAAAGTGCTTGTTGATACTTCAGTTATCCTAACATGTTATGGACATGGACATCTTAAAAAGATGCTCATTAATTTCAATAATATACCCATACACATAACGCTTTAAAATATGAAGGATCTCCTATCACGACTTTTGAAAATGAAGGGTCCCTTTAGAAACGTTTATCAATGACCTAGATGAGAAGGGTCCCTTTAGAAACGTTTATCAATGACATAGATGAGAAGGGTCCATCATTACTCACAAGGACTGTCATAGACGGGCCATCATTGATTTAATTTAATCATTAGGCGTGTGACTGCACCATTCCTTTTTCGCAATTATTTTTTATTTAAAGTGGTAGGATGTGGTTCAATCTGAAATCGTTATAGGGACATTATCCACATTATGGTCTAAGTCAAAAAGAGAATGATAATAGAAAGCTTAAAAGTAAAGAAGTGCTAGTGCACTAGAGATGTGCCTACCTTAAATGTAATTTGATACTAGATATTTATTTAAATAACATATTTATTTTAATTTAAAAATAAATACTTATTATAATAATACAGTGCACAAGTTATTATTTGTTTAGTAAAATATTTGTTTAATCAATATAATAATGTATTTTTATTGTTTAGTAAAAAAATGATTTTTTAATGTTATTATTAGTGGATTAAAATATTTGTTTAATCTTTTTGTTTAATAACTAAATATTAAATCTACATTTTTATTATTAATATTTACTAATAATTTGTATAATTGATATAAAACATATTCTATATATAACTCATTGCACGTTGTCACATTAGAGTGATGTTAGATTAGATAATGTTACATCAAAATAATAATAGTAATAATAAAGTTGACTTAATTAAAAAAATTAAATACTTACATATATAACAATTTATAAATTAAAATTTACACATCAAGAAATTTGATCCTTCTCGGTGCTTCATAGATCTAAGTTTAGATTCAAGTTTAAGATGGATTTACGTTGGTGTTAAACATTTTGGCTTGCCTCTATACATATTATCATGTGTAAAGTAACAATTTCTGGACCATAATCCATTATGTTAGTAAGAGACACTATATCTTTGTTGTTGCTCTTATACTGTTATTAGCTCCACACAACACCTCCACATAGGAGAGGAATGTCAAACAAGCAAATAATCAATAAATCATTAGGCTAGGAAGAGACACCACTTTCTTGTGGTTTCCTATATTTGCATAAGGTCACACACACCAATACAACCCCTTGCAAGCAAGTAACCAATTAACTATTATGTTAATAGGAGACACATTTCCCTTACAACTTTCGCTACAGAATGACCATAATATATTATAACTATTACCAAAAGGAGTTTGTTTTGATAATTATATTTGTGTTTGCAATCTCTATTAGCTATCTTTGCCATCATTATATTTGTGTTTTTGTTTGTCATTCAAAGTTTCCAAAAATTAATGTAATTTTTTTTTTCCAAAATTTTATTTCGTTAAATATTTTGGTTTTATTTTTTTAAATATTATTAATTTATAATCTTTTTACATAGTGATTATACTATTCGCACCCAAAACTTTCTTTGTAATTAATTAAAACATTTATTTAATAATTTCCATAAAAAATAACACGGTAAGAGTAGTCATAATATGCAAAATGTGTCACTTGACTAATTAATTCATTAACACAGCAACTCAAATAAAATGAATATAAAAAGAATTTTAAAAATTTAATAAAATATTACACATATGAAATGATGCTAAAAGATAATGCAATGAAGTCTTTATACAAGATATTAAAAAAATATTTAATATTAAACCAAGTCAACTTTAAACATGAACTCGTTAGTCGGTTTTCCATCTGGGTTAGCCTTAAGCCAATCCAAAAGATTTGTACATGTGCTTCATAACCTCACATTCAAAACGATTTTATTGGTGGAACATTTCATATCTTATGGGATTTGGTATTTAAAGTGGAGCATTGGGTAGAGTGATTGTACTTAAAAGTAAAAAGATCTATATGGGATTTGGTATTTAAAGTGAGTATTAGACAGATCAATATGGAAATTGGGGTCTAAAGTGAGTATTAGACAAAGTGATTGTAAAAAAATAAAAAAATCAATAAGAAAGCATGGTATTAGATACAGAGATTGTTGGTTCAAGGTGGAGAAAAATGTAATATGACATCTCATTTTACACAAACAACAAGTTGTATATACTTTATTGCTTTGGAATTTTATTTTTTTCATTTTTCATCTAAAATGAATAATAAATTGTTATTTTTAGGATATACATATTTTACACAAAATCAAAATCAAACTTGAAGTTTTATAGATTTTTTAAAGATGTATTTAGAATCAAAGTACATGAGATACAATAAAAATCCAAGGTTTTATTTAACAATTGTTGTTGGATCATTGTCGAGTTATGTATATGCTAATGAATTCGACATAAATTATCAACCTAGGGAGTTCGCAATCTTATGAGGTGCAAACACAATATATGTAGGATGAAAGAAAGCTAACCTAATCTAATGAAAAAGAAACACACGATTGAAATTGAATTGCATGAAGTAAATGAAAGCATGAAATTGCGTAAATTACACCTTATTAAGAAAACATGAGATTGAATTGCATGACATAAACGAAAGCATGAAAGTGAATAAATTAATCCTGGTTGAGAAAACATGAGATTAGACAAAGGAAAGATCGTCTATAACATAAATAACAAATAACAAATAACAAATGACGAACATATGTGAGCTCACATAAAATCTATATTAACAACTCAAAATAAGAAATCTATTATGGAGAAATCAATCTAAAACATCAACTCTATTACAACATGATCAAATCCATGACTAACTCATTATCTCAAGAGCAAAGACTAACTATGTTCTTCTCTACCTTCTCTCTTCCTCTCTTCCTCTTCTCCAAAATGAGGAGAGAGCCCTCTTATTTATACATGAGTGCTTTGGAAAGAAGATAAACAACTCATAATTACAATTCCACTTTTCTCTCAACCAATTTTTTATAATTATACAATACTTATCCTCTCCACTTTTCTCTCAACCAATTTGCTATAATTACAAAATACTTATCCCTTCAAATCCTCTCCACTTTTCTCTCAACCAATTTGCTATAATTACACAAATTCTCTCATGATATTCCTCCTTGAAATTAGCTNACATTTTGGTAAAGCTTCTATCCAAGATGAAAGAGTTTGCGTACTCAAGTTGGAGCTCATGGAGATGACTTCCTTATTGAAAAAGGAAGATATGACTCCCAGGTTGGGAGGGAGCACTGATGTATTATTGATTGATGGAAAATCATTTTTCAGTTCGAAAAATGGTCCAGGATGAGCATATTCTTTCCAGTTCGGAAAGCGGATTGAGATTTTTGACGAATAGACATTTTTCAGTTCGAAAAATGGTCCATATTGCTAATGTACTATAGACAACGAATTCCCATTGTGGTTAACATGGGAAGTGGTATAGGGTAGTCTCTCTTCTTGAGGGTTACTCAAGAAGACTGGCCCACCTCTCCTGAAAACGATTTCCTATTGTGGTTAACATGGGGAATGGTCTGTTTTTGAGGTTGGTGAAGGACAGTCATTTCCTTTGGAAATGGTCCGGACAATCATTCCTTAGGGAAAATTCATTCTCTCCAGGTTGCACTTTGTTTAGTGCCGGAAGAATGGCCCAAGGTGGGGAATGGTCCAGGTTCAACAATCAGGGATAGACATTCCTTAGGGAAGACTCATTCTCTCCAGGTTACACTTTGTCTAGTGTCGGAGGAATGGCTCAGGGTGGGGAATGGTCCAGGCTCATAAATCAGGACAATTATTCTTCCTTGCTTGAGAAGAATAACCCAGATAGCTCATCATTGATGTCTTACCTTTTTGAGGGTAGATACTCTTCCAAATCTCACAGATGTGAGTGGAAGAATGGCCCAGATGATTCAGTTTATATCATAACATTGTTTCTATGCAGGTTGATATTAGATGATTGTTATGAAGACCGTATGTTTCTAAACAATAGATGTATACTACTGTGGTGGATGTGTTCCACTGTTTGATCAAGTATCTATGTGATACTTGGTGTGGTAGTATACCACTATATTGTAGTTGTGTACTACTATGGATAGACACAATTGTGTTCTATTGAATGATATTGTTCCAATTGACTTGAAGACTATCAACAGTGTTGAAAATGATTATCAACTAGATGGATGATCAATGAATAAAGAATTCCCAGACAGAAAATGGTTCAGAACATTTATTCTTCTAGATTAGAAGAATGGTTCTTGTGTCACTCTCTGGAGTGAGCATCATGTCTAATTACTCAGATAGAGTATGGTTCCAAGAGATGATGCAGTTGATGACATTGATGGTGATGATGGTAATCATGATCTAGTCATGAGATAGTCTATACAACTATGTTGATGCTACCGGGTGAATGATATGTTTTGTGCTCAAGACCATTACTTGTAATACCTCCCTAGATAGGAGGGAGTGTTGATATTATGGTAGTTGTGGGAGGTATTTACCTCCATGTGTAAACTTGACGAGAATAGAATATTCCGAGAAGCAAGAAGAAACCCTAATGAGTTGGCTAATAACCCTAGAAAACATGTTAGCTCAAGAAGATAACTTGTATTAGGTTATTAGCCTCCAAGAGAAGAATTCAGCCAGAAGAAATAATATATACTGAGCAGACAGATACCTAGAATGAGAAGTCGGCCCATGCAGTTATCTAGAATTACTATAAATACAGGAGGCCAGTCTTCATTCTGGCAGGCAGTCTCAGAATTGCAGAGCAACACTTGTGCGCACTGCAGTGCCTAGTTTTGTGTGTAGGCTTGGAGGAGAGCTACCATTGCAGTAGCTGCAGCTAGCAAATCATGTTTGGCTTGGACTATCTCTTGGTTAGGGTTCAGACTATCTGATTAGCTCTTATTGGTGCGCTATCCTTGGGGAAAGGAGCGCTACCCTTTGTTTGGCTATCTAGCATAGGGTTTTCTTCCAGAGTGATTCTCTATCAAGGTTAAGGTGATCAGAGGGTGGCTTCGACCTATGGTTGGGTGAAAATATCGATATTGTCAATGGTAAAATGAGCACATCCATTATATTCTAACACAATCCACAAAACAAGATTTTATCTATAAGATAATAACTCAAATATAATTAGAATATTCTTCGATGTTACAATATTTCAACATTATGCCTCTGTTGTGGAGAGGGATACTAATTTCTACAGTCTAGACACCCAACACACTACTACACCTGCAAAAGTATATAAATAAATAGTGGTGGACTTTCTAGTATCCACATCTCCAAGCACTGCATCATTATTACTCAAACATAAAAAATAATGACTAGTACCCTTGAGATACCTCAAAATCTACTTTACCACTTGCCAATGTTGTTTGATCAGATTTGCAAGGAACTACTCACTACTCCCACTGAATGTGAAATATCTAGTTGAGTACATACCATGGCATACATCAAGCTTCCAACTACTGAATCATAAGGAATTTTACTCATTTCCTCCTTCTCCTTGTCATCACAAGGGCACAAATCAATACTCGGTTTGAAGTGGGATGCAAGAGGTGTACCAACTGGCTTGGAATCCTTCATATTGAACCTATCAAACACTTTATCAATACATTTTTCTTATGATAGCCACATTGTTTTCTCCATTTTATCACACATGGTCTTCATGGCTAGTATTTGTTGTGGTAGATCCAAATCTTTCATTGCAAACTGGATTCTCAAGTCCTTCTTCAACTTGTTAATCATATTCTTCTCATGTCCAATAACTAACATGCCATCCACATAAGAAATAATATAATGTATGTTTTCTGGCCATACCTCTTAATGTAGACACAATGATCAACCTCAAGTCTTTTAAAACCATGTTCTGACATAAATGAATAAAAATTCTTATACCACTGGTGAGGTGCAAGTTTGAGTCCATAGAGGCTCATTTTCAACTTGCAAACTAAGTTTTCTTTACCTTTTATTTTGAAACCCTCTAATTGATCCATATAAATCTCTTCTTCCAATTTTCCATGAAGGAAGTTTGTCTTTACATATAATTGTTCACACTCCAAATATAAAGCAACAGAAAGATCAAGAATAATTCTAATGGATGACATCTTAACAACAAGTGAAAGTATTTTAGTAAAATCAATACCTTCCTTTTGAGAAAATCTTTTCACCGCCAACCTTTCCTTATATCTTTCCCTTTTCCCTTCTCCCTCATGCTTAATCATGTACACCCATTTGTTTTGTAGGGCTCTTATTACTTTTGGAAAATTTACCAACTCAAAAGTTTCATTTTCCAACAAGGACCCCATTTCTTCCTCCATTGCTTTCTTCCATTCTTTGTTTCTCTCAACTTTACAAGCTTCCTGAAAACAATCAGGTTCATCTTTACTAGTTAATAAAATATAATTTGAGGGATGATACCTTTGTGAAGGTTTGTGAGGCCTAGTAGACCCACGGGTCAATTGTAGTGGTGTATTTTCAAGTTGGACTTCTTGTTATATTACCATCTCTAACTCATTAAATATCACATACTTGTTTCTAGTAACTTTATTTTTAACTATATCCCATAACCGATAACCAAGCTCATCATCCACATATCCCAGAAAAAAATTTCTATGCTCTTTGGGAATATTAAAAAATGCTTCACATCCAAAGATTTATAGGTGAGAATAATTTACCCTTTTACCGGTCCAAACTTCTTTGGGAATGCCACCATCTAAAACTGTAGTAGGAGATCGATTTATGAGATAGCAAGTTGTATTTACTGCTTTTGCCCAAAAATTCTTTTCCAATCCAAAATTTGATAACATACTCTTCAAATTCTCCATGATAGTTCTATTCATTCTTTCTGCAATACCATTTTGTTTAGAAGTAAGAGGGATTGTCTTCCCATTCTTTATGCCAAAACTGTTACAATACTCTTTGAATGTGTTTGAGCAATATTCTCCACCGTTATCTGTTCTCAAACATTTGTGAAATTTATTAGTTTCTCTTTCAACAACAACATCAAAATTTTGAAATATCTCAAATACCTCACCTTTTCTTTTCATAGGGTAGGCCCAAACCTTTCTATATGCATCATATATAAATGTGATGAAGTATGATGATCCTCCTAATGACTTAATGTTTACTGGCCCAAACACATAAGAATGTATCAATCTAACAAATATGTTTTTTGTTCATGGCCACTTATATGAAATGCTCATAAAGGTCAATATTATAGGATTTCAAAAATTGAAGTATATTTTTACCAACAAGAATTTTAAGGCCCTTCTCTCTCATGTGACCTAAGCTCTTATGCCACAAATATGTTGAGATTTATTCATTTGCAACATTAGGCACATATGATTTTTCTTTTATTGCTCTAAATGTATACAATGTTCATGTCTTGGATCCTCTAGCCATGCGCAATGCCCATTTACTAATTTTCCAACCACATTTTCCTAAGCCTGTGGATCAGCCTTCATCATCCAATCGTCCTACAAAGATCAGACTCATGCGCATCTCTGGAACGTGCCTAAACTTTTTCAGTAATATATCTTGTCCATCCTTTATATTGATCTGGACATCTTCCACTCCAATAATGTTGCAAAAGTTATTTATTACCAAGTGCACTTTACCATAATCATCGAGATTATATGAAACAAAATTATATTTTCTTGGGGTTACATGGTGAGATGCCCTAGATTCAAGAATCCAATCAATTCTATAGCTAGAGGTTATAAACACGTATCTTCCATTGAAACAGTAAATAAAACCTCACCATCTGAAACTACAATAGTAGTCTCGCCTTCATTTGTGTTGGCTGATTTTTTATTTGTCCTAGTTGGTTTTTGATCCTTCCATTCTTTCTTCCATACTTGGCACTCTCTTTTTATGTGTCTTGGTTTTCCATGGTGTTAACAAGGGAGCGTGCCTCTTTTCAATTTTGATCTGCCTCTTGACCTTAAATTCCCTTGATGGTTTCTTGATCTTCCTGTTTTTTTGTAATTGATTTACATAGAAACTCGTCATTCATTAAGTTGTTGCTAACATAATCAAGCTTTAGATTTCCTGCAGGTGCCAAAGTGATCATAGCTATAATAAGGTTCTCCCATTTATCTAGCATGGAGAACATTAATAATATGGCTCTAATCTCATCATCCAAAATGATTTTAATAGAGGTGAGCTAGCTGGTAATTATGTTGAGATCATTTAAGTGCTCCTCTATGGGAGCACCTTCCTTCATCTTGAGGTTGTATAATTTCTTCATTAAGAAAACCTTATTTGATGTTGTGTTTTTCTCATATAGATGATACAACTTTTTCCATAGACAGTTTTTTGTCTTCTCTCCAACCAAATTAAAGTAGACATTATTTGCTAGATACTGATGGATTGTGGCAATGGAATTTCTATCTAGCTTGGTCCAATCTTCATCTGTCATCGATAATGGTTTCTTTTCTACTCCCTCAATTGGAAAATATTGATCCTTCAAAATCAATATCATCTGTGATTTCCATAGAGAAAAATTAGTCCCCATTCAATTTTTCCATGTCACTCAGTGTCGTTGTCTCCATGCTCAATGGGACCCAACTCAAAAAATAAGCTAGCACTTCTTAATTAGACCCCACTCACATCACAAACAACTAGCAACATGGTGCTCTGACTCTCGATGAATCTCTCCTTGGCACAACTGAGATGATGGACCTCAAACCCTCGACACATAGGTCATGTAATCTAAAAACCCTTGCGGTTACTATCACCACTATTTTCTCTGCTAAGAAGTACAATACCAAGGACTTCATTGCCCAAATTTATGAATTCCATGTGATTTATCTTCACACCCAAAAAACTTCTAGCATCATCAATGTCTTCCATAATCATTCATCCCAATGGCAATGTCTCTCTTCATGTTTCCCTGCATCAAACCACTCTCCTTGGAGCCAAACCATGGCTCAAACTTCATGATAATCTCATGCAACAACTCACCATGGCTTTGATACTAGTTGTTAGTCACCAATGTGGAGATTTCCCACTCCTTCATTTATTTCTGGAAAATACACACATAATAACAAATATGGAGTGGCTTTAAGAAAACAATTCATCAATCATAATGCTATAGTATTCACGCATAGAGGAACAAAGGAGCAGAGAAAAAACAAAGGAGGTAGCCAAAACAAATTTCAAATATATTCAATTCTTTTCATTCTCTCTACAACACACAAACGACAAAAAATTACACATATATAAAGGCTTGATTCATACACTGAGCGACTGAGGCATCTGGAGCCTTCCAAAGAAAAATATCCAAAAACACATATAGTTCCAGAGAGGACTTTCGCTAAAAAAATATGGGCATTTTAATGAATTACAATAATATCCTGACTACTACCTTGATTGTGCTAGGAAGTAAATGTTTAGTCTTCACCGACGAAGAATTATAACTGCTTCCAGTAGTTTTTAGAGATTGCCTAAATTATGCTTCACAATTAACAACCAAATCTTCCAAACACTCACAATCAAAGTGCTTTGAAGTTGTGCATGTTATGCCACTGCTGGAATGAAGGGATAAAGGACCTGTGGTAGAATGTAGTGTTGGGTTTGAAATGTTAATATATAAAGTATTTTTCATTTATAATAGAGCATTCTAGTTTATATATATATATATATATCTTCAATTGATTATATTCATAAATGGTTGTAATTTTGGACTTGAGCTCTTACAATTTTCTTGGGATATGCTTACAATCGTTGGTGGTGTGAACGAGTAGAGTTATAACTGGTGTGTTGTGAATTAATTAAGTAGATTCGAGTAGATTTATATATGGTGTTTGCTGGGATATGCTTACAATCGTTGGTGTGTTGTGAATTAAGTACAACTTCTTTAAAAAATAGACTAAAAGTTGAATTGCCATTATTTCAAATTTAGAGACTAAGATGACTTGTCCAATTACCATGATTAACCTCCTTTTAGGAAAAACAACTAGTTGGGTTCTTGAACGAATAATTAGTCAATTATGTAAAGATAATAACAAAAGGGTCCAAGGGTAAGCATTTTTCAAGAATCAACATGCTACAATTGATCACCTTTCCACCTTAGAATTATCATTGGGGATTGTAGAGACAAACAAACAGATCTAATATGTTGTTTCTTTGATTTTAGAAAATCCTTCGACATTGTTCCTAGAGCTAAGTTAAGGAAAAGTTGAAAGAAAATGGTGTCCCTCTTGAACTCCATAATGTTGTGAATAAGTTCTATGAAAATGTTATTTCTAAGATGCAATGTAATAATGAATTGTCTATGGACATTAATTGTAAGATTGATGTTAAACAAATGTACACTTTTTCTCCCGCTCTTTTTTCCATCTATATTGATAAAATTGAGAAATATTTAGAATAGGAAATGTGCATTGATACTAACATGGTTGGGCTCGCTGTTGTCCTTTTTATATATGATGATGATATAATTCTCCTTGCAAAAAAAATTGGAGATCTTCACAAGAAACTCAAAGCTCTTCATGAATTCTATGAAATTTATGAGCTTGCAATTAATAATGATAGAAACAAGATTAGGATTATTAAATGTAAGAAAATAATTATCCTCTGATTTTTTTTATGGTGATAACACCATTAAAGAAATACAATCTTTTAAGGACTTAAGTGTCGATTTAATTGTCATTTAAACTGAAATCATAAGGTTAAGAAAAATATTATCAATAACTAAAAAGCTTATTATAGTCTCAAAAATAAGTATATAAATGTTGAATCCTATGATTAGGATAAGAAATTTTTGCTTGTTTTTTCCAATAGAAAATTTGCTCAATTATATTATTGAATATAATTTGTTTACATCTTCAAGTCCATAACAAGGACCGAATCAAGATATAGTCTGTCCAAAAACAGTAACAAGGAAACTATACACAGTTTCCCCTATACAATAACACCATTCATAAACAAGGAAGACCGAAAGGATCTAGGAAAGATTCTTCAAAAAACTAAATCTGAATCGGAAGAGAAATAAACTATCTATGTAATACTCGATAAAAAACTGAAAAAAAGTAGCAAACTGTTTATAGCAAGTCCAGAACAGAAAAAGGCTAAAAACTAGTAAAGGTTGAGATGTCTCCTGGGACCTTTAGTCCCATTGACCCATTGGTAATATGTGATTTTGCCTTCTGGTTCTCTTAATTCCTTCTTAGAAAGAAGATCCACTTCCACATTAAATTCCCTGTATATGTGCTCAAAACTGATAGCTTGAAAAGGTTTAATTAAATCCTTAATTTTGGATTTCCAACCCTCAATCGTGCTTTCATGGAGTCCTCCTCTATTGGATAGCCAATCAATAACTACTTTTGAATCACCCATAACTTGTAGTCCATGAAATGACAAATGAGAAGCCAACATGAGAGTTGCCCATATTCCCAATAGCTCCGCTCTTGTGTTTGTGCCTCCTCCACAATTAAAAACCCATCTATAGACTGTTAAGTCTACAGTTTTTAAGACTCCTCCAGCTCCACACCGATTTCCATCAAGCTGAGCAGCTCCATCAAACCATGCAATAGTTGTATTCATGTGCCAAGGAATCAAAATATCTTGCAGTGGGGCAGGTTTTTGTGTTGCCATGAACCTTTTCTGAAAACCAAGAGTCTTGTAAATCACTGAGTGGATAGAGGGAGTAGTCTCCTCGAATATTGTTGTGTTCCTCTCTAACCATATATATCAACAAATGTGGGCAGCAATAATAGATGGGACAATCTTGTCCTCAACCCAATTTTTGAAACAGTTAGACAGGGTATTCCATTCCCAACAATTTTTGAATCTCTGACCAGTAACCAATCTCTCCCAGACCAATTTGGTGAAAGAACAGTGAATGAAAAGATGATTGATATTTTCAGTGTCTTGTTTACAAAGTTGCCACCGACTAGGTCCTTCCCAGCCTCTTAGTTGTAGATTATCCCAAGTTAAAATTTTATTTTCTGCTGCCATCTAGATAATTTTTTTTTATTTTAAGTTGGATGTCCCATTTCCAGACTACTTGTCTCCACCCTCCAATTCTTGACAAACCCCGTGTAGATAATAAAGCCAAATAAGTATTTTTTACTGTAAGAGATCTTGAATTATCACCACCGATCCACAACAACTCATCTTCTATATCATGTATGTAAGCACCAAAATCGATAAGAGCCCTCCAAAAATGGTCCCATCCTGCTGCCATATCATCTTAAAAGCCTAACTCGGTACTGCTGATCCAAATTGATGAAGAGAAGTGATGATCAATATGCCTCCTAGCCTGAGAGAGAGAGGTAATATTACACTGTCTTAATTTAGACAGAAGATTAAAGGAGAGGAAGGATTTGTCTTCCATCCCTAGGATCATGTCTCTACCGAGAGCGATGAGCTGACCCGAACCCGGAGTCCAACTCAACCAATGAGTGATCAAGTGGACTGATTTCAAGAGATCATTCTGGATTCTTGAAGCCGCCTTCTGATGGAAAGTTGGAGATTTGAACCAATTTTTAACTGTAGTGTGAGGAAGGTACTTGTCTTTTATTACTTTATGCCAGATTCTGTCAAGCATTAGTACTTGCTAGAGAGTATTCGCGACCAAGGCTTTATTAAAATCGAAAATATTTTGTAAAGCCCAACCACCAAACTTTTTTGAAATTGTAAGAAGTTCCCACTTGCAAAGATGATAGTGGTTTGACTCATTATTACCCTTCCAAAGAAAGTTAAACACAATTTTCCTCAAATTATTTAACACAGTGAAGGGGATGGCTGCCAGGGACATCCAGTATACAAGTTGGCTTTCTAAGATAGACTTCAATAATGTATAACACCCTCCTAGTGATAACCACATGTAGCACCAAAGTCCTATCTTTTTCTCCACTTTTTTCAACATCCAACTCCAATCTTCTACTCCCTGCAATCCAGTCTTTAAGTGATAACCAAGGTATTTAAATCCAATTGAGAGATGCGAAAAAGTAAAAGGAAAAAGAGTTTTGTAAGGAGATAAATCCAATTCCGATAGTCCCTCTTGAAGTATAGTAGTTTTTGTACCATTTACCTGAAGACCCGAAGCCAAGCAAAAAAGTTTAATGATCTTATCAATCTCCCACCATTCTCTCATAGTAGCTTTTGTCATAATTATTACATCATCTATGAAAAAAATGTGGAGGATTTTTATAGTTCTGGATACTTTGACTCCGATCAGCTTTCCTTCACTTTGGCTTTCCTTTAGTAAAAGGCTTAGTCCTTCCAATACCAAAATAAACAACAAAGGGGATAATGGGCATCCTTGGTGTAATCCTCTTCCACTTTTGAAAAACTCTATGGCCTCTCCATTTAGTAAAACAACGAAGAACAAAGAAACAAGGAAACAACACAACTCATAATCCAATTGGTCATCCTAATACCCAGACCAACTTAAATTAGGATCATCCTTAATAAATCCCAATTTATGCAATCATAAGACTTCTCAAAATCTAAATCTAGTTTCAGAACAAAGAATTTTAAATTCTTTTTTTGATACTATAGAGGCATTCATGTATCGTTCCAATAACATCTTAGATTGAATCTGTATACCTTTCAAAAACCCAACTGCTCTTCTGAAAGTGCTTGTTGATACTTCAGTTATCCTAACATGTTATGGACATGGACATCTTAAAAAGATGCTCATTAATTTCAATAATATACCCATACACATAACGCTTTAAAATATGAAGGATCTCCTATCACGACTTTTGAAAATGAAGGGTCCCTTTAGAAACGTTTATCAATGACCTAGATGAGAAGGGTCCCTTTAGAAACGTTTATCAATGACATAGATGAGAAGGGTCCATCATTACTCACAAGGACTGTCATAGACGGGCCATCATTGATTTAATTTAATCATTAGGCGTGTGACTGCACCATTCCTTTTTCGCAATTATTTTTTATTTAAAGTGGTAGGATGTGGTTCAATCTGAAATCGTTATAGGGACATTATCCACATTATGGTCTAAGTCAAAAAGAGAATGATAATAGAAAGCTTAAAAGTAAAGAAGTGCTAGTGCACTAGAGATGTGCCTACCTTAAATGTAATTTGATACTAGATATTTATTTAAATAACATATTTATTTTAATTTAAAAATAAATACTTATTA
>SNQJ01S0088080.1:18886-29166 GCA_010110895.2 Picea sitchensis | reverse complement strand
TATCCCACTTGAGAAATTAGATCTATTTCTTTCCTGGGAACGTCCTCTTGCAAATAATGGATCTGTGCTATGTCCTTCCATATTATTTCATCTCATCTCCTTCGACAACAAGGATGGGACCAATTCTTAAAACTTGAAATAAGTTGTAACCTATGGCCACAACCGAACTATCCCATGAGTCTGGTAAAGAACACAAAAAACTGATACATTTATCTTCATCTGAAATTTTAATCTCAACAGATACTAACTAACTTACCACAGTATTGAAAGCATTCAAATGCTCTACCACTGAGTCTTTATCTCTCATCCTCAAGTTATACAACTTCTTTATCAGGAATAGTTTATTTACTAGGGACTTAGCCTGATACAATTTCCCCAACTTTTCCTGTAAATCCTTGGCTGTAGCTTCCTCTGACACGTTTAGCAATACTGAATAGGAGAGACAAAATCATATTGTGCTCTTTACCTTCCGATCCATCTTTTTCCAGTCATCTACAGAGTTTCCTGTAGGTGCGGTACCTAGATCTACTGTGATCCACTGATCTTTGTCCACCAAAAGATCTTCCATATTGAGCTTCCATAGCTCAAATATTTTCCCATTAAACTTGTCCATATCCATCTTCGAATTTCTTTCCCTTTCTTTTCACCTGAAAAATAATACCATATATCTCCCACTGTAACAAGGCTTATCATAGTCCGGATCCAAACCCTTGACCACAAAGGCGTCCCCCTAAAGCCAATAAAGATCTGATGCCAAATGTAAATTCTAACCTTATACAATGTCTACTATAAACAGATATTCATAAAAGAACAGAAAAGATACAATGTAAAATGCAAACATTACACAAAGATTTTTCCCCTAGAAACCCAAACTGGGAAAACCAACATATATTATATTCATTCATTTTGTTACATTGTTTACAATACAATATACATATAGGATCCAACGGCATCCAAAACCCTAACCCAATGACCTGGATTAGTCCAAAACCTTAATTCCTTAACTGTAAATAGAAAACCATCAGAAAAAACCATGTGCCAAAAAAACCACCTAAATACATGACACATTTCCCAAGGTAAGTGTCACATTTCCCGAGGAAGAAAAAATGTTTGGGGGTGCTGCCCCCTCTAACCCCCCTCTAACCCCCCTGCATGCTTGATTCATATGATTAGACACTACTACTCTTGCAAAGAATATAACACATACCCAACAGAAAACAGTGTCACCTGGCGTAGATGGAAAACTACTCACGAGGAGATGAATATCCCCCCTCAGGTAAATATCCAACCCTTGCTCGACAAGCTTATCTGAAGAAAAAATTTCAGCCAATAGGGAGAGGATATCCTAAGGTGGGTAAAATCCACCACAGGCACCTTCAACCTCAAAGAGGCTTACTTCCTCAGTGCAGGGAATAACTCCCTCCCAAAAGATGCATCTTGGAACAAAATCTAGGGAGAAAATCTTTGGCCCAAAATAAACACCTTTCTTTGGTTATTGGTAAACAAAAGTATCCTCACCTGGGACAATTTAACAAAAAGGGGCTTCACGGGTCTGTCTTGGTGCCCTTTATGTTGCAATGAGGAGGAGAAACAAAATCACCTACTCAACCTATGCCCCTTCAGCTCGAAACTCTGTGATCAAAGCACCAACATTATGAGAACCTTAGATAGAAACTGATCAGGACTAAGGGAAACCATTGAGGGTTGGAGAGACTCACTATTTCACTCTCGCATCCTTGATCGGAATTGGCCGCTTCTCCTAGGGTTTATTCTCTGGAATATCTAGAAAGAAAGGAACCAAAGGACATTCAACTCCTCCTCAATGAACTAGAAATAACTTTGGTTCAAAATCCTCTCCAACATCAAGGAAACAATCAACTTACACCATTGGACAATTCAATATTTCTCTTTCCTGCCCAGTGAGAAGATCATTCTAAATGCTTGACAACTCTGCCTCAACCCTTCTTTTCTGGCTTCAATCATTGGTCTCTCAAATAAGAACAAGCCCTCTAATTGGGAGGTCCTGCAAAATGGTTATCACAAAATAAACTTTGATGGAGCCTCCAAGGGAAATCTAGCTACATCATGTTTTTGTGCCGCCATTCACAACAACAAAGGAGAGGTCCTCCTCCTAATAGCGGGAAACTTCAGGAATAACACTAACAATGAAGATCAACTTTGGGGACTACTCAAAGGACTGCAAGCGGCCAAAGACCAAGGGATAAGTTTCCTCATAGCAGAAGGAGACTCACAAATCATCATCAACCTCCTCTCCCATATCTTAAATGGTTCAGATCTGGAAAATATTTCCCCGAGTTGAAGACTCATGAATGCGTTGATCAGAATAAAATCAATTCTTCAGCCCAAATGGGTAATTATCCCCTCCCACATTCAAATAAATGCAAACCAAGTAGAAGATAAGTTGGAAACTTTTGGGGTAGACTTCCAGGAAGGAGACTTTTGTTGTACCCCTGCCTCTTTTCCAAATCATCCCCTCATTATGGATTTCTTAACCAAAACTCATAGCAAGGATGAGTCCCCGGATAGGGTGTCACTGGGATCATTGCGTGAATGTACAAGTGGGTGAACACCTTGCCACAACCCACTCAACACAATGTCAATGAAAACCACACTCCTACCTAAAATTTAAGCGACCCATTTAATGCATCGGTCGACATACAACCATTACCACTCTCACATAGATCTAGTTATGGCTATGGAACTCCAGTTCATAGAGGTTGTTAATGCAATGGAATGGCCTCCCAACCAACACCATCACAAGTTTTGGATCCAAGGATTTTGTTCTGCATCGATGGAGTCTATTTCCCATTCACATCCTTCACCTCTCACTCCTCGCAGTCACATTTCTGCTTGGGTTTCTCTTTTCCTGTGGTTTGAGATTATTCCTCTACTCTACTTTTGGTACATTTTCTCCCCTCCTCTTCTAGTCTTCCTCTTGATGTCATGACAATGAGGAAAATAAAAACTCGGGGTGGCTTGGTATAATTCGAGGGGAATAATCTCGCGGGGTCAAGGTATGGAAGCTCCTTCCATTTGTTGGCTACTACTAGAGGCCTCAGTCCCATATACCTTACTTTTTGACTTATTTCAAGGTAACATACTTGAACCTAGAAGAAATATTAGCTTAGTGCAGGGATTAATTTTACAAATAATATGAAATTGAATGCAACATAATAATTTTCACTACTAGAGAACTCACTGGGGAAGTCACTGGGTATAAAGTCATCCTCTAAGGATGATAAATTGATGGCGCACATGCTTGAGAAACTTGCTGAATGTCTGAGGAAGGAAGGACACAAAATGCACTCAAAAGTAAAAATCATAGGTTTAGAGATTAACTCCTTCGATGAAAATTAAAGGAGTTGATAATAAGTTGTTCGATGTGTATCGGAAGATTTAATTTCTAAGCTTATGATACACTATTTGAGGATATTTGGTCGAGGTATCTCCAATGAAATATCGATAGGGCTGATGACAATTCCTCTGCTATGAATCAGAGGTGTTAACTCTTACTATTTCGAAGATGCATTAGAGGAAAGAAGATGAAATCCTTCGAGTTAAAGACTATGGGAAAATAATTGGTGAAGTTGCTTAGAACTCCTTCTATCATATCAAAGGAGTTAAAAAGAAATTCTTTTATATAATCAGAGGAGTTACCAATAAATGGTCCAATGGAGAAAAAGAGGGTTCTTGGTTTGGTTTCCGAAGGTCACACAAAGGAAGGAAAAACCTAGTGATAAGTATTGTGCTCTAGATGGAAATTCTCATTAAGTGTTATGAGTGTCATTGATAATATCCTTTGGGAAGAATTTTTTTATTAGGGTTAATTATTAATGTCTCTCCAAGAATGTCAGCGTTCGCTAGGTTAGGGAGGGGATCACGAAAATCCTTCCATGGTGAAAGAAAAAAGGGTTTAATAGTTTTTTGGGAAATTTTGTTTGCAAGTATATTTGGTATATGACATGGGAATAAATAAGAGGGTAGTGTGGAAAATTAAAGAAACCACAAACGAAGAAGAAAATAAAACCTAACCCTAGTGATGACTAACGTGTTCAGGCTTACCTGGAAATATGATGCCATGTGGTTGACTACAAGAGGCTGAGGTAGTGAACAAATGGGATCAGCATGGCCTTAATATCGAATGAGGAAATCTTACTCTCCTTTCAGATGCTCTAGTGAAATAAGGATAAGTGGTTATTAGGTCTATATATAACGAAACAAATGACTTTTTCATTTAATGCGGTAATTGGCATATATTTTTGATTGAATGAATTGGGTTTAGGTCCTCTGATGCATATGAGAAGACTTCATGGGAAGTCCTCTAATTTCATTGATGAACATGGAGGAAACTCCTCCAATGGGCATTGGATTTGGAATCAACTCCTCTCATTCCATGAAAATAATTGATAGCAACTTGCATGATAAGAGAGATTCATCAGAGAGAGTGAAGGGAACTCCTTCAATATAGATAAGAGGAATTAGAGGGAACTCCGCTCATGTAAATCGGAGGAGTTAAGGTCAATTTCACAAAACCTAATTTATTTTTTAAATAGCATAATTAGAATTTAAAAAACACGAAACATTTATATGCTATACCTTAGGGCTTCTATTGATCTTATAGCTTTATATTTATTGGTGAAAATAACAAAACTATAGTCACTTCTAATATTTTATATTCACTCTCGATATTTAAGGACTTACGTAAGAACCTTACTAATTTTATGTCCATTGGAATAAGCTTGTTAACACTATAAAACCTTTCAATATGCATCACAAGTCCTTCAAATAAAAATATAAATATATCTTTCGAATAACATTATCAGTTTTTAAGAAAATTTTGCATACTATATTACTCTAGAAAATAATTATGGTTTTTGAATTTAAGTTTCCTTACACCAAAGTGAAACTAATTATCCTTTATACTTTTATGACATAATGCATGTTAAAACGACACTTCATGCAAATCGAATTTACCTACTGTATGACATTAATGCTTATTGTGATGGTTGTCCTCTACAAAGGAACAATGGAGGACATATAGAGGAGGTTTAATAATATATTAATGTATTAATTAATTAACACATTAAGTTATAATGCATGTCAATTAATTTGTTATATATATATCTAACATAGTTGCATGGGAACCGCTCCTACCATTTCCAACATCTCTAAAACTCATTCCTGAAGTTTGGGAGCTTGGGAACTATTAGGGATCTTTGTAACATACCGATCTTGTGTGCACTTAATGTGACTTATCCTTTGAGGAAACTTGGGTGCAAGTGATCCACTTCATTATATGATTGACTTCTTCTCTTATGGATTATGATGATGTTGTGGATATGATGATATTTTATTTGATTGTATATGTGTCAACAGGCCCTATTGACTGGTTTCTCCTTAGTGTGTAGGGCTCTTGAAAGGTTGGGGATGCTGATGGAATCGATGATCCTCCTTGCGCTCCATTTCGAGTCAGGGAGTGGATCGTTTATGGTTTGTGCATTTTTGTTATTTCATATGGGACATATGACTGGTGTATTATGATATTGTTGTTGGATCGTTGACATGTTCGTTGATGGATGTAGGATGATGATAAATTCCTAATCATACAAACATTTGGAGTAAAGGGTCATGCACGAAAACCAAATATATTGAGGAAGAGGTGTGGCAGCAGCCCTACCACAGCCTACTAGCACTCTTGTCGTGGCTCAAACTGTAGGTTAATGATTACCTAGTTCAAGAGACCCACGATGTTGCCAAGGAAGACTGTGAAAATCGCTCATGATGGTTCTATGGGCCGTGCAATAAGGCAAGGTCCTTATTCCTTATAGTCCCTTAGTCTCCCACAATGTCGTCTGCTGGATTTTGTACTCCAAGGGCTAGACTTCTACCAAAATCAGTCAAAAGGTGAGTGGCATCCTTGGAGCACGTATTGCGTCTTGAAGGGCATGTCACATGAATGCAACACGGATCAAGTGGCACCCATGGAGCGCGTAGTGCATCTTGAAGGGCACGTCATGAGTTATTTTAACAATGGGGAGTCAATGAACCTAGGTGCCTAAAAAATATACGCTTTTTTTGGACTTGGTCATCCTTAAAATAAATGTTGTATGAGTAAAGTATATTAATTATAAGAATTCCCTTTAAAAAAAATGTTAAGCATAGTGAAATTAAATCGTAGGCCTAAATAGGGGATGATGTCTAAAAATTAATTAATCCATTAATAAATGGGGGGATAGAGGAAAATAGAATTTAGAATTTAAAGAAGAATTAAATTATCCAAAAAAATATTTTTTGTCCATATGCAAAACTTTGTAATTCAGAACTTAGAGAAGAAGGCGAAATTGAATGCAAAAGGAATGTGGAACATAGAAGTGAATCTAGTCTAGAGAAATTTCCAAATTCAAACTCCACTAATATTTAAGAAAGGAGTTAATATTAAGAGAATGTGAGGGAATAAATGGACATTGAGGAGCATTTTTAGGAACTCTTTTAGGTGGGTGAGGGAAATTGGCAAATTAATTTAACTTAAATAGATGATTTTATGGTGCAATTAAGGGATCGGGTGACAAGTGTATGAGGGAGAGTATTTTCTGATAAATTTTAGTAAGAATAATTTAATGTGCAAATGGAAAGGTAAATAAGAGGGAATATATAAAATAAATGCAAGAGGAGGGAAAAGGATCATGTTTGATATGCATAAGGTTATGCTGCTGAAATTTTTCTTGATTGATTTTTCTTGTGGGAGTTGGGATGCCCAGCTCGAAAAGAGAGTGGTAACTTGAAAAGAGAGCAGTAGATTGATCTCATGAGGAGAGATGGGTTCTTGATTTATCTTTGTTTTTATGTGCATGGCCCCTTTGCAGCATTGGCTGAGAGGTACCAGTGAGGTATCGACAATTAGCAAGCAGGGAGGTCGAAGGAGCGCAAGCGTGGGACAACGAGTTTGGATACTTTTCCTTCGGTTATGGTATGCATGTGTGAAATTTTACAATAGTAGATTGTTAAAAAAATTATGTATATGGATTTCAATATTGATGAATATTGTAATGAATTTCTGGAATAGTAGTTGGTAATCTCAATTGAAATTGATTTGATAGTTCAACTCTTGGAAGACTTTGTGAACTATCGTAATAGTTTAATGTATGCAGTTTTTCTTCCTTTGAATTGTGGTTTGAAATTTATAATCACTATGTTTTGGTAAATCACCAAGGCCTGTTAACTTTTATAGAGAACTTTTACAAATGTTCATAATTATTATTTCTTGGATGGAAATCTTGTTGCATTATTGTGTAGAGATAAATATTATACTCTTATATGTTACTAGATATCCTTAGATCATTTGTTATTAAATTGGTTTTTTGTGCGTGTAAGATAAAGTCCAGAAACTCAAAACAATTGCAATATATTCCTTATTGATATGGTTAATTGTGGAGAATGCATATTTATGTGTTTACTGTTAAATGAACTGTAACCTTAACTAAGTAATCTACTGAGTAATCTATCTACGTAATCTATTGTAACATACCCACCCACCCAGAGGTTGGGCTACGCCACTTAAATATGTTACAACACACCCAACCACCCACAGGTTAGGCATGATGCAGCCCCAAGACTTAGTTATTTGATCTCTAATTCGAAAACAAAGGACTTCTCAACAATGTTAGAAGCATGCACACCACATGCATAAGACAAGATCCATGCCACAACATAAAAGAAATAAAAAATGTTCCTTTCACAACAAATAACCAGTAGACAGGCACGTTAGAATACATATGTCAGAGATAATTAAATACACAATGCAATACATTAAGCAGTAAAAACAGAGATAAATTATCTTTGCAAGTAAATGTTCACCAACTGGTTGTAGACCAAGGACGTCCCTCCCAACCATAGACTTTGTTGTTCATTTACTCTCAACAATAGGTTGCCCCCAAGCGAGGGCTACGAATCCACAAT
This sequence comes from Picea sitchensis, assembly GCA_010110895.2. NCBI lineage: Eukaryota > Viridiplantae > Streptophyta > Pinopsida > Pinales > Pinaceae > Picea > Picea sitchensis. The sequence continues at coordinate 21,189 of SNQJ01S0088080.1, read as the reverse complement.
GACGAGTCCTAAGCCAAGTCTAAATACACATTAGTTATCTAAGTAGCTCTCAAGTTTCCCAACCTCACAACAATCATAATTTCCATCTCTCTTTCCCCCTCATCCTGCACAACCTCAAGAAAGGAACACCTTTATTTTCCATGCAGTCCCTCAAGCTGTTCCATTTCTCTCCAAGGCTCTAGTGCTAGTGGTCAAGAAACCTCCCTACTGGAAATTCCAAGGACACTCAACTGTGGATAGTTCCATCTGAACTGCCCTCAAGTTCATGCACAAAGGCATCGATTCGCTCCTAGAATAATCAGTAAATCATTACATCAATTCAACGATGACTCTCCTCTTCCTTCCATTTGTTTCAATGTTCAACCCAAGAGCACATGAACTAGAGGTACTGAGTGAATTGGAAGAAAAACGAGTCAACCAGTGAAAAGATGACAAATCAATGGAAGAACGACACCAAAAAGAACCCCAAGGGATGTTTAAATAATTACATGAAGACAAGACCCCCATGGTCTCCCTCCCAACAAACTCATGTAACCCCCTCTTATCCATAAAGTCAATTACGAGTAAATAAGATAATAATAACAAGACTTGGCCCCTCAAGCCCCCTCTCTCATGGAATCATATCCCCTATCTCTTTTGTCCTTGGCACTCTGACCCCTTTTAAACTTTACCGGCTCACCAACCTATGTCATATTTACATAATGCATTATAGTTTATAAGGGTTAGAACCGGGATGTTACATCTATACTAAGTAATATATATTTACCATTCATTGAACCCTCAACTGAGTAATATATCCCCTATAATTTTTTCCGTTTTATATATGGCCCATGTGACGAACCTATTCCATGTGAATTTTTTTGCTATATATTACTTTTATGATGATTTGATTTAAACGCAAATTATGGATGGGTATCTCTCTCTTTTCTCTATGTTTCTTTAAAAATTCGCCCAGCCTTCTTGTATCCTTTCTTAGTCATTTATTGCTATGACTTAGGTGTTTCTTTGCTATGCATTTTTTTTCTTAAATTTCTTCCAGCCTTCTCGTATCCTTCCTCATCCAGTTATTGTTGCGACGTCGGTGTTTCTTTGCTTTGCATTTTTTTTAAAACTTCACCCAGCCTTCTTGTATCCTTCCTCAACTAGTTATTGCTAAGACCCCAATGTTGCCCTTGCGTTTTAGTAATCCCTAAGTCTTATCCTTGTTTCTTTTCTCCACTAAATTTAGTTAAAGAATAAATAAATATTGTGTTATGTGTTGACTGGAATGTGTAGGTTGAGTGAGTCTACTTTATTTGTTTTCCTACAATTGAAATAACAACCTTGATAGGTATATATATGCGATTATTTAAAGGAAAAATGAACTATCCAAAATCACCTTTAGTGTGAGAATGATGGTGTATAGATATGGGTACACGTCTTGACTTCCACTTGTGTGGGGTTATCGTTGTTGTTTATGTTTAAAAGTCCTTGTTAAAATGGAGTAATAGAAATTTTACGTTGAGTAAGTTTTTTTATCATTGATTCTTTAATATTGTGAAGTGCCTAAACAACTAATTCTTTAATGAGTGGATTCATTGTTTAATGGTAAACTTAGTTTAACCCCATAGAATTCTAAAATAACCATCAAGATAACCATATATTGGTTATGATGATGACTATGTATTTTGACTATGTTACACCTTGGAATCATTGTTGATGAGAATTGACTAAGTAATGATATTTTGTGCCCCACTTAAAATTTAAGGTTGATTACTCCTTCGCCTTTAAATTAGTGTTGACAATTATTGACTAAGCGTTCTAACCTCTTGCGTCATCTAAAATACATTGTTTACTCCTGTGCATCTAGGATATGAGTGACGTTGATTGTTTAGGCATTTATAAGATCTTTCACCAATAAACACTAGGTGATTACCTTGTGCCTTGGAATTTGTTTTATGAATAAGCTCTTAGATTTCTCGCACTTCTCCTTATTGTTGAGGCGTAACTTCTTAAGTGACTAGATTAATTGTACGCATAAGACAATGTAGATTATTGGTTGATTAATGGCACGCTATGTGCCTTGATTTTAATGTTGGTATATGATGTATTATGAAAATGATTGCTCGCATGCCATGGTTATTATAGATTAGGGTAATGGATTGAGGATTGAGGATGGATAAGGTAGCTAGAGAGTTAGTGGGGGGGCCTAGAGGGCCCATAGTGATAATAGTGGAGGTCATTCAATGTAAGGTGGACTAGGTCCACTATATTATTAAATAAGGCCCACTATGGTAGTTAGATATAATAAATGTAAGAGGACT
>SNQJ01S0088079.1:48968-72422 GCA_010110895.2 Picea sitchensis | reverse complement strand
GGTAGTTGTCAAAAGAATATTCAAATATCTGAAGGGAACAATGACATATGGACTGTGGTACCCTAGAAATCAGAATTTCCAGTTAATTGCTTATTCAGATGCCGACTGGGCAAACTGTGTTGATGAGAGAAAAAGCACTAGTGGAGGAGCATTTTTTTCTGGGTGACTCATTAGTTGCATGGCTTAGTAAGAAGCAAGGATCTATTTCATTATCTACTACAGAGGCAAAATACATTGTTGTTGCTACTTGCTGCACACAAATCTTATGGATGATACAAACTCTTACAGATCTGAAGATAATTTACACTGATTCTATTCCAATTCATTGTGACAACACCAGTGCCATTAGTGTCTCCAAGAATCTTGTTCTTCATTCCAAGACTAAGCATATTCCAATCAAGTATCATTTTCTCCGAGAACAAGTTACAAACAGAATTGTTCAACTGAATTATATTCCTTCCAAAGAACAGATTGCCGATATCTTTACTAAACCATTAGCAGCAACCCCTTTTGGATACCTTCATCAAAAGTTGGGGGTCATAATCTCTGGTGTTTAATCTATTCACCTGGTCAGGGGGAGTACTTATTGAATATCTGGTGTATTCCCAAAATGCGTATAGTCGACAAGGGGAGTATGTTTTTGCAACAGATCAGGGGAAGCATGTTTCTTCTTTGACATTGATGACAAAGGGGGAGAAAAGAGAAGGAGAGAAGATCTGAATACATGTGGGTGCTAGTGTTTCCATCAATGCCAAAGGGAGAGATTATTGGCAAATATTTAACAGACAGTTAACAGACAGCGAATGCTTGTCATTGATGGAAATAGTGAAGATGACATGAGAACAACAAGTTTGTAATTGACAGACAAACAAAAGATAAGTTCAGAAGGTAGCGAATGATCGAAGGCAGGGAATGAGCGAAAGTTTGAGAAGAAGAATATATGATCGTTGAAGAGGGAGACAGATCTCAGCCGTTAGATCCAAGCACAGGGTCGGACCACTGTTGGATCGAGGAGAACCTGCACAGTCTTTAAAGTGCAAGGAGAAGAGGGCGTAATTGTATTACGAAAAATCGCGATGAAATCTAAGACGTCAGATCAATCTTTGATCTGGATCGTTGATCCCAGTCCTTGTCTAAGTTTCAGGGATCGCGAGTTGGATATGTCTAAATTTATTGACATCAGGAACCCCGATATCGGGATGTGTGAAATCCTGACTGAACCTGAACTGTCAGATCAAGATGTGATCTAGATTGTTGACCCAACTCACAACAGCAGACCACGTCAGCTAGGGACACGTGGCACAATCAGGTAATGACAAGTGTCAGACTGATTCAACATTTCAGGGACATGTAAGTCTTGAATCAGAGTGACACGTGGCAGTATTCAACACGTGTCAATTCACGTGTGACATAAGCAGATGGATACCATATCGAAGTTTCAGGGATCGTGACTTGGGAAGGCAAAGAACTCAATGCATCAAGAATGCCGAAATCGTGATATGAGAATTCATGATTTAATCGTAGCCGTTAAGTTAAGAGGTGATCTGGACCGTTGATTTTCTTCATGGACTATCGGGGATCGGGACTTTGAAGTGACAAAAACACTTAACAACAGGAATGTCGCTTTCGTGATATGTGATATCGTGACTCAATCACAGCCGTTGAGTTAAGAGCATACCTGGACCATTGATCACAGCCCGTATCGGAGTTTCAAGAATCGTGATTTCAAAAGGAAAAGAAATAAATGCAACAAGAACCCTGATTTTGTGATATGCGATATCGCGACTCAATCGCAACCATTGAGTTAAGATCATATGTGGACTGTTGATCACAGCCCGTATCGGAGTTTCGTGAATCGCGATTTCAAAAGAAAAAGAAACAAATGCAACAAGAACCCCGATTTCGTGATATGCGATATCGCGATTCAATCGCAGTCGTCAAGCCAATATTAGATCTGGACCATTGATCAAACTCCACATTGGAGTTTCATGAATCACGACATAGAGAGGCAAAGAACACAATGCAATAGGAATATCGATTTCGCAATATGAGAAATCGGGATTTAATCACAGTCGTTGAATAAAGAAGTGATCTAGACCGTTGATCTGACTTCTTGGTGGAGTTTCGGGGATCGGGATTTGTAGGTGACAAAAACTCTGAATGCCAAAAGTGCTGAAATCGCGATGTTTGAAATCTCGATTGGATCTGAACCGTAGGATCAAGTATTGATCGAAGGGTTACTGGTCTCTCTCTGAAGTTAACTCCTTAGTCTGGAATCTGTTAGCAAAACGGACTCATGATTGAAAATTAGTTGTTGATCAGTTGGCGTTTCAGTTGCCTGTACAATTGTCTTTATTTTGCCTAAGGAAATGCGAAGTGGAACCGTCGTGTGGGTGTGTATAAAAGAAGATGAAATAGACTGTGTCTGGTTAGTCGTTCTGCAAGTGAAAAAGAATGAAACTGTAAGAATATAGTAGCAGAGGATGCGCAGGAGGAGATGGAGCATATGTGAAGTGTGAGATGAAATGCAGAGAAAAATAACAGAACGAGTTGAAGAAGAGAAGAATGAGAGTATGAGTTGATGCAGAGCATACCTTCTTTATAGACAGAGGAAGAGAAGAGCAGTAGAACAGTGTGCAGAAGACCAGATTTACAGAATGAAGAAAGATTGGTAAGAACTGATTTATCTGTAAAGTTGAATGTTTATTTAGCCATTTATATTCTAGGGAGGTTGGGAGGTGCTCGAGAGGACTGTTGTCCTCAGAGGTTCAAGTGGGATCTTGAACAGTGGAAGTTGTAGATTCCATCTGGTTGCAGCCAGAGAAACCAGGGTGGCAGGGTGGTGCAAGGGAGAACTAGTGTTCTCTGTTATGCAAGTTGGAGCCTGTGTAACTGGAAGTTGGTGCTTCCATCCAGTTGGTGCTGAAACATTCAGGAAGTTGGTGCTTCCATCCAGTTGGTGCTAGAATATTCAGGGAGTTGGTGCTTCCTTCTAGTGGGTGCTAGAGAAACCAGAGAGTTGGTGCTCTCAAACAAGTTGCAGCTTGTAAAACAGAGGTAGCAGCCTCACATTGAGTTGGTGCTTAATTGTAAATGATGTACAAAACTTAAAAGATTGCATATCATTTCGAAGAAGAAGAGGTTTTCTCCCTTTATGGGTTTCCTCGTGAAAAATATGTCTCTGTGTATACTTTATGTGTGATTGTTGTTCTTTACCTTTACTATCCATATGTTGTATATTGTTGATGACTACATGAGGAAATTTTAATAATGTTTTAACAGACTTAAAATTGTTTAAGCTCACATACAACTAAGTCACCCCCCCTCTCAGTTGTATTAATAATTTCAACACTATCGTGTGCTGAAAAAGAATATCGTATGCCAAAGTTACGCCCTCGAGAAGTTGATACACCAAATTTACCAAAACGGCGTCCACAAAACTATTGGTTTTTCATCTTCCGGGGTTAGGGTTTTGGATTTTATTTATGATAAAAAGGCCTCTGGAGCCTCATTATAAAATCATCTTCTTACGAATGAGAGTAGTCGACACATCTCTTCTAAAAGATAAGATGCCACCATTCTAGCGAGTCTTTCACTCTGTATTTTTATAGTCGTTGTACATTTTCACTCATTAATAGAAAATTGTGTATTATTGTATCTCTGTTTTTATGGTTGCATCTCTGCTACACTTCTATTATATTATTGGATATCTAAGATATATCTCTACATTTATTTACTATATCTCCACTCTCATTTCGTGCCGAAAATAATCTGGATCAATGGTATCAGAGCAGGCTGCTCTTGACGTTTTTCAGTGCATGTCCCCAACGAGGTCTGATTATAAAAATTTGGGTCTCAAGCGTGTCTCTCTTGAATACCATTTCTCTCACACATCCAAGAAACCCTCCATGGCGGAAGAAAAGAAAAATAATAGAGAAAACGATTCTATTAATATGTTGCTTCAACAAGCTCTCATGTGACAGAGGGGTGAAATGATGGAGATTTTTTCCCACATCCTTCAACACCTGCCAATAACAACATGAGCTTATTCATCAAGCGGCCACTTTGGAAGCAACCTCACCTTTCAAGGTATAAGTTAATTTTGATATTCCCATATTTGAAGGATATATAGATGTGGATTCCTTAGAAATGGTTAAATCTGCTAGAAGGTTATTTCTCTATTCATAATTTCTCTAAAAGGGAAAATATCACCTTCGCACTCCTTAAGGATCTCCCCCATATCAAACATTGGTGGGAAACTTACTAGGAGAAAATTTCCATAGAGGAGTCTAGAATAGATGGGGCCGAGCCCACTTGGGATTTTTTTGTGGATATAGTAAAGGAACATTATAACCCTTTTGGCAACTATGAGTACCAGAGCATAAGATGGACCAAACTACAGAAAGAAAGGGGCCAAGAAGTTTCAGAGTTCACCAATAATTTCCATACCTTGTGCACCAAGCTAGGTATCAAAGAATCTAAATGAAATTTGGTTCTAAAATACCGTGGGGATCTACACATGTACATCCAAACTAAAATGGATTTTCTGGACATATTATCACTCAGTTTTTCTTATCGATATGTTGTTAAAATCGAGTAGAATTTTAAGCACTAGAACAAATGGGAGTTTTGGTCTGCAAATCTGCAATAACCAAAGTATGATAAAGATGTCCCTAACAAACAACATTCTGAAAAACAGTCCAAGTCATAGGAAAAGAAGGGTCATATAAAGATGAAGGACAATAGAAAATGGTGTGATTTCCACAAAATCCCCTGGCACAACGTCAATGAATGTTGATCAAAATAGTCATTGGTGGCCGATATAAAAGATAAGGAGTCAAACCCTGATTCAAAATTTGACTCTAAAAATATTGATAGTAGACAGATCATTGATGCAGACCCCACTACTATTGTCGTGATCGCAACAATTCAACAAAAAGAACCAACATATTCTGAAAAGGGGGAGCGTCATTTTCATTCACATATGTGGGTGAAGGGGACCCCACTACATTTTATTGCTGATAGCAGAAGCCAGAAGAACCTCATCTCAGCAGAGGTCATCAAACTGCCGGGATTGTCAACAACACCACACTTGCAACCATACAACATCAAGTGGCTTCGCCAAGGATGATATCTTCATGTCAGCCAATAGTGTTAGTTGTCACACGACATCCAACCCTTCAAGGATGAGGTATTATGTAATGTTTCCCCCCTTGATTTCTGTGATGTTCTCTTGGTCCAACCATATATGTGGAAGTGCCATGTTATTTATGAGTCTCAACCCCGTAGTGTCATTTTTAATTTGGGGAGTCATCTCTACAGGATACTAGAGGTAATTCTAACTATTGTACCACCTAAACAATGCCGCAAGGTAGCATCTCATACCAAAAAATTCAACTTCTTCACAGTCTCTTCAAAGTGTGAATAGAGGAACACCATATCTGCCTCATTCCAAGCACCTTCTATCCAACTGAAGTAGGTTAACAAGATTGCAACAAAGTGTAAAGATTCCTTCTGCACATAGGAATATCATGTAGCGAGACTAGTTAAAAAGTTCCAACTCTTCCATCCACAAGTTCGTGACAACCTTCAACAAGCTAAGAAACACAACTTCTCTAGGTTTAGGGTTTTGGATTTTATTTATGATAAAAATGCCTATGCAGCCTCATTATAAAATCATCTTCTTATGAATGTGAGTAGTGGACACATCTCTTCTCAGAGATAAGATGCCATCATTCTAGCAAGTCTTTCACTCTGTATTTTTACAGTCTTTGTACATTTTCGCTCATTAATAGAAAATTGTGTATTATTGTATCTCTGTGTTTATGGTTTCATCTCTGATAAATTTATATTATATTGTTGTATATCCAAGATATCTCTGTACAAAGATTTATTATATCTCCACTCTCATTTCGTGCTGAAAATAATCCGGATCACAAAACCTTAGGAAAAATAAATCCTTGGTGTGTGTGAAGTATCTCCAACAATCCACCCACTAAGCTGAAACCCTTCTCATGTGTTCCCATGATGTTGGATTTCATCGGCAACTAGTACGTTCATTGTAAAAATTTATTATTTGCTTTGCTTTCCTTCCTAGATTTTCTAGCGTGTGTTGTTTTTTTTCTTAGTGGACCTTAGGTTTGAGTCAGTATCTATGGTCTCAGTTCCTCGGGATACCAAGGAAGGAATCCATTTTCTAGGGATTCCATTTGTTTCTCCTTTGGCGGGACACGTTGGTCCACCTTACATCACCACTTTGACTTTTCCTGGTCTCACAATTGGGTTACCAGTTTGGTTATTTTCCACTACGGTGAATTTCAATGAGTTTGACTCTTCCTATGTAAACAATCCACCCTAGGATCCTCAACCTCATGTCGATCCTCTTCCTTTTTCTCCCTTAGTGTCTCCTTCTCATTCTTCCTCTTATCCTAGTGAAATATATACATCTAGTAACCAGGTGGATAAGAAGAAGAAGAAACGAAGGAGTAAGAAGAAGAAAACTAAGAGAGAGGAAAATATTCCAACCACTGCAAGGCATGTTGGAAGCGACCAACCAACCTCAGGGCATCATGCTAGGAGTGTTGATGATGTCATCAAGTCTAAAAATAAAAATCGCAAGACAAAATTCCCTTGTAAGATTTTTAAGGGTCATCACCTTCTCAAGGATTTCCCTAGCATTCCAAAGGTCGTAGAAGTGTGGTCTCATGTTTCTTCTCAATCCACGTCATCAGTCACTTGAGATCATGTTGGTGACAGCCCATCAACTAGTAATCCGGTTGGAAATAAGAAGGGTAAAGTCAAATTTCCTTACTTTTTATGTAAGGAGATGCACTGCACCTACCTTTATCCACGCATGTATGAAGCTTCATATTTGTTGAAAAATATTGTTGATGTTTAGCAAGAACTTCCAACAGGTTACCGTAAACTCTCTCCCAATCCACCATTAGTTGATGAACTAGTCAATCTGGTTCCTTCCTCTATTAGTCTGGTTAATCAAGTGGTCAATTTGGTTTTATCCTCTGTTGGACTAGTTGATAAAGGGTCAATCTGATTCTGTCATTGGTCAGTCCCACTCTTCCACAGAAGAGTGAAACCCCAATGATCGATCTGAGTACCTCCTCGGTTGATCTGGTCCATCAAGTGGTTGATTCGTTATCCCCATCGGTCGATCCCACTCCTCCTTTGAAGAGTGAGGATGTGTCTTAGTTATTTCTTGTCACTATAGATTCTTCTAGACAAGGGGGCATTCCACCTGTTCCAATGACACCCCCTCCAAGCAATGCAATTACCATTGATTGGAATGCTCTAACAGAACCACATCTTCCTTCTTACACAAATTTCCAAATTGCTATAAAAGTTTGTGGTAGGCATATTCCTAACACTATAATAGATGAAGGAGCCTCTGTTAGAATCCTATCATTGAATGCTTGGAAATATCTTGGTTCACCTCAGCTTGTGCTGGTGACTCAGAATCTATCGGATTTTAACAAAAAGGTTAGTCAACCTTTAGGGATCCTTCCTTAGTTTCCTATTACTTTTGGGGAAAAAATGGTCTACATTGATGTGATGGTAGTCCATGACCCCTTGGACTTTAATTTTCTCCTCTGGAGAGACTATGTTTACACCATGAAATATTTTGGGTCCACACTCTTCAGAGTGATGTTTTTTCCTCATAATGGACACATAGTGACCATTGATCAACTTTCATTCATTGGACTCATATAATGGTCAACCATTAGTCTTCGCTTAATGGTCCTTATATGCCAACGTCATTTGCCACGCCGTAGTTCAATTATGTGGCAACCTATCCCATGCATTCAACTCTTAATGCGAAGGACTATCTCCCTTCTTCTGAATTAGATCTAGTATTTGATATGGTGATCTCTTCGATAGGTATTTTAGAGCCTGATCTCCCTACCCCTATCACACACCTCGACATGTATTCCTTCCAGATTGTTGTTCTTTCATCTTGCAAAGATCTCTTGGAAACCATGATCGAGGTTTTTCCTTTGACATGTATTCCTTTCAGAGTATTGTCCTCTTGGAAGTCATGATCAAGATGAAAAAAAGAAGAATGGTTCCCATTTCTGTGTCAATCGGGTTAAAAAATGAAATATTGGACTAGGGATCAACCCCAACAACGAGCATAGTTCTTTTCCTGTGCCAAGCTCATTAAAAAATGAAATAGAACCTTATGAGCATATTTCTTTTCCTATGTCAAGATTGTTAAAAAATGAAACAACCGCCTTCCCCACTGAGTTGAGTCTTCCATTACAACTCGTAGTGGAACCTTCAGTCCATCCACCTTGGTCAGTTGATCCTTTTTCTTCCTCCTTATTTGGTTAACATTTTTCCTATTAGTAACCAGAGGTCTATTGGGTATAGAAATCGAGGATAGGAAAAGAATTAGTGGATGAACCGAAGCTTGGGGGGAATGTATCCATCCTTTGATCACCTTTCTGGAGTTAATCCACTAGCTTCTCAAGTTGGGGTAAAATTACCAACCATCCACATTTGGAATTTCCATTGGGAAGTGTCGAGCACAATTAGGTTTCTAGTTTCAAGCTCGCAAAAAAAATGAAACCTACCCAAGCATAGTTTTACTTTGTTTCAAGCTTGTGTAAAAATGAAACCAATCACGAGTTTAGTCTTTGTTCTTTCTCGTTCTCATAAATACATGAGAATAGGTTACCGAGCTTAGTATTTTTTATTTCTCGTTCTCGTTAATACAAGAGAATAGGTTATCGAGTATACTTTTATCTCTTTTTTGGACTCATAAAATCTATACAAAAAAGGAACTCTTTGGAGTCTTCTTTAAGCTCTTTTCAGACTCTCTAAACATGAAAATATTGTCGAGTGAGATTGTTTACTTTCACACTCATTAAAAGGTTGGAAAGGACATCTTTCGAGTGATAGTTTACCCATTTCTCTACCTCCTTAGGCTAATTATGAAAAATGACCTCATCATGGAGAACTCTTTAAGCTCTTTTCGAACTCGTTAAAAAATGAAAAGTATGTCGAGAGATCTTATTGTCTTTCACGCTCATTTAATTGAATTAGAAATCACATATGTTGAGCGGTAGTTTATCTCTTTTTCGTTCTCATCAAACTATTTATGAAAAATGAACACCTTATCCATTATGGTTGGGAGAGTTCTCCTAGATATTGTTTTATACTTTTCTGGACCCTAGACAATACCTTTACGAAAAAATTCATTGTGGAGTCCTATTTATCAAATCTTTTCAGAATCTCTAAACATGAAAATAACATCGAGTTTAACTTCTTTGGGCTCATTAAACTTTAGATTGAAGGACCCACACATGGGACCAAATCCCTCCTTCTTCAAGTTCGTTAAAAATATGGCACAAGACTCATTGTAAGATGAGCTATATCAATCAGTTTTTATCCTCCTCAAGATCATAAAAATAGAAAGAGGCACTCGCCAATCATGGTGGGGAATTTTAGAGGGTTTTTCGATCTTATTGTCTTCATTATATGGCAGTAATTACTACTTCGAGTCACCCTTAGAAAATTCACCTATTCTATCATCATATATAACAGTCGATTCATCCATTCTCTCTCATCAACCACCATTCCCATCATTGTGTCACGTTCTACTCATCGGTCCATGACCAGTTATTATGGTATTCATCTGAGTTAATGATGTCGATTCAAGCCATTTGTCATGCATACTTGTGTTACACATCAAAATTACTCACTTCGACAATGTCTCATTATCATTATCGTAAGCGTTGCACTTTTGCTATAAGTGTCACAAAAGTCCTATGTCCATCTCACATGTATTGCATCGTAGAAAACATCATAAGAACACTTGAAACATCCTCTAAAGACTTGTTAGAAGAAGAAACATATCATTTGGCGAAGTTTACAAGATTTTACCTTGAGGAACTACCATCCTAAAATTATTGTTGGAGATCAACACTCCCCCTCCACTTGCAAGGAGTGCTAGCGCTCCTTGTCCTCTTAGCAGGGAGCACTGCAATGCTCTGTGGCCCACTTTGAGGGGGCACCGATCTATTGAGAAACTCTTGGGGATGAATCCCCCTTGTCTCTAAGGACAGCTGAGAAATATCTGACTCAGTTTGGCTCGAATCCAAGTCCAAGGATGGATCTAAGGGGAGTTCCACAACTGAAGGAGTAATATCCTCAAATTTTACCAAGAATATCTAAGGTGGTTAAGCCTCTCAAAATCCTATATAAGGAGTCATTCTCATGGTGAAAGAGGAGATAATAATCAATGAAAAGTATTGTCATTTTGATCATGGATCATTCGAGCAAGGGGTTGGATAAGGAGATCTTGGTGAGGTTGTTACATCTGCATCTACACTTTGTAAGCACCTTATTTTGTTCTCATCAATATATGTGCTTGGCTTGTTTCCTTCAACTTTGTGTACATTGGCATGGACTTGTCTCTTTGGATAAATTTAGATTTAAACTAATCATGGTTTAATAGGAAGTATTCTTTGTCTTCATTTTTTATTAGATTGTAGGACTCGTTGAAGGACTTGGAGATCAAGCTCAACTTGGACTGAGCGAGGAAAAAATTCGTAAAAAGGTACTGATACTTTCTTCATCCTCTCTATTGAATAGTTTAGGTATGTTTAAAGGAAAGTCCCTGTTCAAAGTTAGCACTTTTATTTCTTGGTCATAGGGGTCTAAGGTCCAAGAGGATATTCACCTGTCCGCAGGGGAATTTTCCTTCAATAGAAATTGGTGACTCCACTAGGGATGTGACCTTTATGAGAATTTTGAATATATTCAACAACCTCTCAATCCTCATGACCCTCCTATTTCAGAGGCAGGACCATCCAATCAAACTATTGATCTTCTTATCGAATGGGTCATCAATCCTACTGTCACGTCGACACAAGTCCACCTTAATGCTGGAATCATCACTTCTACTCACACAAGGCACATCTACCGTTACTCCCACTGTTACACCTTTTCACACTACATCTCCTCATGTTCTATAAGATCCTGTTGGAACATATTTATATGAGAGAAGGAAGACCCTTTCCATACAGACACAATCAATTGTGGGACATATCCCAACTGGGGAGAAACCACCATCTAGTGGGCCTATCCGTCCTGGGGGAAAACCATCAAATAGCGGGCCTACCCCTCCTGGGGGACAACCACCTTTGCATGTTCCTTACAGAGGAAAACCTCACTTCTTTAGTCAAACACTAGTTGTAAATCAACCTATGGTAGGGGGGCAACCTTATTTTGTCAGAAACTCTTCACATTCTTGGGGAGTACTTTCAGGAGGTACATTTAATCAAACCTACCCTGGGGGGGAATCATATCATAAATCACAAGGAGGATTATCAAATCATGTTCCTTCAAGACTATCTTATGGACAACATTATCTGAGTGTACCAAATCCCACCTGGGGTCCTCAAGGACAACAACCTTATCCTCCCCAAGGATCGTATGTTTATCCTCCTGAAGGGGCTAATGTTTATCCTCCTTAGGGACAAACTATTTACCCTCCTCAAAGGAAAACTGTTTATCCCCCACAACCGAATCAAATGAATTATCCTCCTTAGCATCCACCAGGTTTCTCTCCTCTCATAAATGTTCCTCAACAATAATTGAATCCTACTTATCCTGGTAAACAACAATGTATGTGGGAGGTCCTACTAGATACAATTACCCAGCTCAACTAGTCCATGGACCCACTAGTGTTCCCTTGACACACCAGTATCACCCTCAAGTTAACCAAAAATTACTCTTCATTGGTACTCTAGATCTCCTAGACTTGTCTCGGTTGACCAATGATCCCATACTGCATTTTCCTTTTTGGCCAGTGATTCCTACTAAATTACCTTCCAACATCCCAAAGTTTGATGGTAAACCTGGAGAAGACCCGAACAATCATGTGATGACATTCCATTTATGGTGTTCATCAAATTAATTAATGGATGATTCTATACGTTTACGTCTCTTCCAACGCACACTTACGAGCTCAACAGCCAAGTGGTACATTTAACTTCCATGTGGTTCTTTTAAAGATTTCAACTCCCTCGCCATGGCCTTTCTCACGCATTTTCAATTACCCATCCGTTACGAGACGAGTACTGAAATTTTGACCTCCTGTCGTCAAACCAACTCTGTACATACCTCTGATCACATTTGTTAGTAACATTTCTTATCCGGGGCACAAGAGCATTCGGGTCAGCGAGTCGGATGAGGAGCGCCCAAGCGCAACGGGGAAAATTTCATTTCAGGCTCCCAAGCAAGTGAGCGGGTGATATTACATCGTCAGCGGTCCAGATTCGTCCATAAGAGCAGATCAACGATTGGCGGAAAATCGTGGTTAGCGGAGTTTCACTGAGATTAGCACAAATTCATCGTGCCTATATTATATGCATGGAAGGATAGCATCCATCCATCCAAAGGACGCGTGGCACGAGATCTAGTCGCATCAGTGTTTCGGAAATCACGAGTTCAAAGGGTGAAGGTTCCGTGTTGTCCTATATATCGAAACCCCAAACCCCGAAGACGACGAAGGTGCCCAAAGTTGGGCCTGCAGTATTACAGAGAAATCTTGACTGTCCATCCACAGGAGACACCTGGCGCATGATTAGGTTCCTCGCCATTTTTCCCATCATGATTTTAAGGCGCAAAGAGCAGCTCCGTCATTTCCCGATGCGCGAGGTGCCGGGAGTGTCCAGGACTTAGGCCCGCAGCATCGTCGGGAGAGTTCAGAACCGTCAGATCTAGAGGGACACATGGCGACAGCTTAAGCCGTCTCGGTGTTTCGCTCATCATGATTTCAAGAAACAAGGATCAACCCCCTCCTTTTTTCAAACGCCGAAAGCTCCTTTGAGAGTAAACGCAAAGTCACAGCCCGTGGTCACTTGGGAAATAAAAGAGCTATGTAAAGGGGGCCAAAGGCATCGAGTCCAGTCACCGAAAGGTTCATCGCGTTCTCCAGGTGCCTTTTGATCCGACCTCAAGCCTGGTTTTCACTTGGAGTAAATGAATGTGAGAAGGGGTAGTTGAAGCCTCTCATCATTCATTCGGTGTGAGGTATAGAGGATCTGGCGAGCTATCTGCCCGAAGGGGTCCTGTGTACCGATTTTTCCAAATAAGTCATGCCAAAGTCCTCGACTAGACAGAGAAGTCTACACACGCTAGCTCAACACTTAATGACCCAGCTACTCTCCTTGCAAGAGCCATACGCAGTTAAAGTGGCGTTTGAAGAAGGATATCAGTACGAGTTTGACTAAAGGGACACCAAGCCTTGGGTGACTGGGCACGCCTCTGTTAGGCAAATTTCTCTGAGTATATAAACTCAGTCTTTGTATTTTGTAAAGCATGGATGGTTGAGCAAGGCTCCCGATAAAATGTTTTGATGAAGCGTTGGTCGCTCTGGTTAATGTACAAGGCATTTGAGATTTCTTACTTTATGGATGTCAGCTTCTTTTCCATCTCTTTGTTTACTGTGTTAGAACAGCTTGAAACTTGAGGATCCAGTCGAGTTGTAGTTGTTATAGGATGATGTAGGTTGGATCACTATAACAGTTGCATTGTTTCTAATCAGTTCCTGTGATTTTCTCAGCGCTGAAACAACTTGGAATTGAAGGATTCAGTCGAGTCACCCCTCAGCTCCTTGAAGCTCTGGACCAAGAGGATCTTGGCTTCTGAGTTTTTCACCCTCAAGCCCTCGAAGGCCTGTCGCCCGAGGCAGTCTTTCTCGCCCTTCTCACAAGTCTTCCATCTACCACCCTTTAATCCACTTACTGACGGAAGTTGGATCAAGACCTCCCTTGCTTTCTACATACCAGGCCCGATTTCCTGAGTTAAAGCTATATTTTTTGAGTCTTTAAACAAATCGTGACATAAAACTGATGGGCGTTGGGCTCTGCTCCTCCAAGCAATCCAGGAGTGACTTCTGACGCTAACATTTATGGCGCTGTTGTTGGGGACGATGTTGAAAATTTTCCCCAGGATTGAACGTAATTGAGCCTCTGATTCTGAAGGCGCATCAGGTATCAGATCTTTGAAGATTGCTACTATGCACCTGGCGACTCCATTGTGACGACTCCACCATGATGAACCTGCCATGGTAATTGTGTCTTTCAAGGGTAGACACACGCGGTCTCATCCACAACTTCCTCTAGCTACACTTGAAACTGATCCGGAGCTGGTTCTCAGGAAAGGAAAGGCCTCTGAAGAAGAAGCTTCCACCACCGAACCAGGTATTCCACCATCTTCTTCAGTAGGAACTCCATTTTCTCCTCCTCAGTTTCTTGACCGAACTCCTTCTGAGGTGTCCTGTTTCCGGAATTTCGAGAGTGTTCCTGCTGAATTTTCCCCTCCTGGTCTGGCATTGGAGGGAGAGGCCCTTGTCACTCCCCACTTCTCTGAAGCTGTACTTTTGCATAGACCCAAGACCGCTGAAGATTTCCCCACTCCTCCTCTTGTTACGGTTACCACTCCTGCACAAAAAGGAGCATCTGCTGACTTGAGCTTGTTAACCTTCTCCTTAAATACCCTTTTGTTTCTCGTTCCACTTTGAAACTCATCCCAAGTAGCTCCTTCACTAACTCCTTCTCCTCCGATTTATCCTCCACCTAATATTCCTATGGCTGGGGCTAATCCCCCTCTAAATAGAACGGATGCCATAGTTGCTGCCAGATATGCTCCCTTAATCCTACCCCATCCTATGAATCCTCTCCCTGCTGGAGATTACTTGAAATATATGCCCAAGTTCACTGGGGAAGGGGACGTAATTGTGGTACAGTTATGTAGACAACCTAAAAATTGAAAATGAAGATGTCTGGATGAGAGTCTTCATCCAGAGCCTGGATGGCGAGGTGAGGAAATGGTTTAGAGGGCTGGCCCCCGGATCTATTGCTGGGATCGAAGCTCTAGATAGTGCTTTCCTGAGGCAGTGGGGAGATAGGAAGGATTTCATGTATTACATGACAGAGTTTGGATCTTTGAAGAAAATGGGAGGAGAGTCCGTCTCTGACTTCTCCAAAAGATTTAATAAGATGTATAATAAAATTCCTGCCGAAATAAAACCCTCAGAAGCCTCAGCCAAAATTTCTTGTTCTAGTGCGTTTGGTCCTGATTTCTGTCTTTTATTGAGAGAAAGAAGAGACACCTCCTTAGCTCAAATGTAATATGCATCCATAGAGATGGAATCAAATGTATTAGCAGCTGATAGACTAAGGAACAAGGTCGATGTAGAAAGGAGAAAGGTAAGATCGGAAACCTCAACTTATGGCCCATTGATGCCCCACCCTCAAGTGGATGAGCTGACCAAGATGGTGAAGTCTCTGTCTGCAGAGATGGAGAGAATGAAGGTGGAAGGGAGGCAAGCATACAAGGGCCCCCAAAACACCTAAAATAAAGGTGGTTTCAGGAGGCCAAACAATATTACTTCCCCGACTGTGCAAAGGGAGAGAGGAAGAGACAGAGAAGACCAGAAAGTTCAGGCCTCTTTCCAAAATAATTTTATGGCCAAGGAAGAAGGGGGGGAAACAGATGAGCTGGATCCTAAAATCCATTTCTTCAGAGACACTCCTCCTTTTCCTCATCTCACTCAATCAGCATACGAGGAGTTTCTCATGGACAATCAACTAAATGAACTGAACAAGGGAGACAAGGCTAATGATAGCCAAGGCAGGTATGATCTGAGGTCAAAGAAAAATACAGTGGCACCTGATGTTCCTGAGCCATCCACTAGAATAGAGAAGCTTGCTAATGAGGTAGCAAACAGTCACAAAGGTAAGAAGCCCCGAACCCTCTCTCCCATAGTCCAGATTCATGTTCCCGAAATAAGAGAAATCCCTAAGCTTACATCTTATTTTACTTTTGAGCATGAAATTCAAAAGATTAGAATCTCTGTACCCCTAGCCGAGTTGATTAAACATGAAGGGTTCAAGAAACACTTCTCTAAGCTCTTACAATCTGAGGTCTCATCCCTTCCCATAGACTCCTTCAATTTGCAAGATGAAAAGCCTGCAGTTATTCTAGGTCCTATGGTAGAAGACATGAATGACTCATCCCCTCCCTTCTACACTTCCTTGAACATACATGACAAGGTATTGCACAACTACTTGATGGATTCGGGGGCTTCTCACAACCTTATGCCCAAAAATGTCATGGAAGAGTTAGGGCTGGAAGTCACCCGAGCCTATCATGACCTCTATTCCTTTGACTCTAGAAAATTTTAGTGTCTAGGAGTTATCAAAGACCTGGTCGTGGCCTTGTTTCAGCTGCCCATGAAAAGTGTGGTCATGGATATTGTAGTGGTCGATGTCCCCCCCAAGTTCGGTATGTTGTTATCAAGATCTTGGATAAAAAGACTGGGCGGAACCTTGCAGATGGACTTCATGTATTCTACTATCCCAGTGTTTGGAGGAGAGCATAGAAGACTATACAGGGAAGCCCAGCTGGCCTATATAATCAGTGATGAGGCCAATCCTTCCAACCATCCTAATTTTGCCTTAGACACTGATTTAGGTTCTAGTTTACTACAACTCACCCATGCTCCCGAGCCTCCTCTTAAGCTCAGAAAGTCGCCTACCACTTCCCATATATTTCTTCCCTCCATCACCCTCGTCTGGAAAATGTTCTTTGATGGAGCCTGTTCTAGGGAAGGCGCTGGAGCTGGGGTGTTTTTTGTGTCACCTGCTCAGGAAACCATGTCTCTGTCATACAAACTAGAATTTGAAGCTACCAACAATGTGGCATAGTATGAAGCTCTTGTTCTAGGATTAACAGTTGCAAGGGAAATGGGAATCCAGGAAGTAGAAGTGTTCGGAGATGTAGAGTTGGTGGTCCATCAGATCAGAAGCACTTATCAGGCTAAGCATCCTCGACTCAGGAGTTACAGAAATGAGGTATGGGAACTAATCGACAGTTTCCTCTTAGCATTTAACATTTCTTTCATCCCAAGAGAGGAGAACACAGTGGCGGATTCCTTGGCTACGTCAGCGAGCAATTTCAAAGTACCCTTGCCGCCCAAATTCAGATACGATGTAGAAGTAAAATACAGGCCCTCCATACCTGACAACGTCAAACATTGGAAGGTATTCGAGGATGATCTCAAAATCAAGAAATTCTTGGAGACTGTCGAATAATTTTCAGAGATGCATATCGACCAAGATTCTGTCTCTAAAGAAGATCTTGATGGGGGTAAGTTTCTGAGAAAAATAGCAGAGCGTAACATCATGCAACTCCCCAACAATCATATTCCAAGAGGATTGGTTCCTTTGGAAAGGCTTTTTGATAGAAATGATGTGTCATTAAAAGGGGATATCTCGGAGGATGACGTTGGTACTATTCAGTGCAACATTGGCACCGAGAGTGAGCCCAATTTTGTCAAATTGTCAAGAAGTCTGACAAAGGAGCAGAGGTCTGAATACATTGGACTTTTGAGGGAATTTGCTGACATTTTCGCCTGGACCTATGAAGACCTCAAAACATATGAAACTTCTGTCATCGAGCATAAAATCCCGTTGAAAGGGGAGGAAAAGACATTTAGGCAGAAGCTGAGACAGATCAATCCTATGCTACTACCTATCATGGAGAGGGAAGTGAAGAAGCTGTTGCAAGCCCAGATCATCGTACCACTGAGATACTCAGAGTGGGTGGCCAACTTGGTACCAGTAAGGAAAAAGAATGGAGAAATCAAACTCTGTGTGGAATTCAGAAACCTGAACAGGAGCTCACGAAAGGATAACTACCCATTACCAAAGATGGAACATATACTGCAGAGGGTAACGGGAGCATCCAGGATGTCCATGATCGATGGTTTCTCTGGCTACAATCAAGTCTCTGTTCTGCCTGAGGACAGGGAAAATATGACATTTACCACTCCATGGGGCACATTCATGTATGCCAAGATGCCGTTTGGATTAATGAATGCAGGGGCAACGTTCCAGCATGCCATGGACATAGTTTTCGTTGGGGAAAAGGATAAATTTGTAGTCGTCTATCTGGATGACATTACCGTGTTTTCAAAATCTAACAAAGAACATTGTTGTCATCTCAGGAAGGTTTTCCTGAAATGCAGGAGTTTTGGCATTTCATTAAACCCCAATAAATCTCTGTTCACCATGTAGGAGGGAAAGTTACTAGACCACATAGTATCAGCGAAAGGAGTCAGGATTGACCCTAGCAGAGTTGAGGCAATACAAGCCTTATCAGTCCCGAGGTCCAAGAAGGAGGTCCAATCTTTCCTTGGTAAGATTAATTTTTTTAGGAGGTTTGTGCCCAACTTTGCTGAGGAGGTAAAACTTATAACAACCATGTTAAGGAAAGAAAATGAAGTGAAGTGGATTTCTGAATTGCGAAATTCATTTGAGAAAATAAAGAGGGCCTTGTCTGAAGCCCTCGTGCTTATCATTCCTGATTACTCAAAGGATTTCCTTATTTTCTCCTTTGCTTCACCTGACACGATAGCCATTGTTTTATTACAAACAAACAAGGATGGGCTAGAGAATCCTATTGCCTATTTCAGCCGAGCATTAAGGGATGTCGAGGTCAGGTATGACACTATGGAGAAGCAGGCCTATGCCCTGGTAAAGGCCCTCAAGGCATTTAGAGTCTATGTCATGTAGTAAAAAATCATCGCTTATGTCCCCTCAACTATTGTTAAAGACATCCTTATTCAGCCTGACATAGACGGGAAAAGAAGTAAGTGGATAGCCAGGATTCTGGAATTTGACCTGGAAGTAAAGCCTACCAAATTGATCAAAGGTCAAGGTTTAGCCAAGTTGTTGGTTGAAGCCAATTGCCAAGCTTTGGGGGTAAGTTTCATCAATGAATGCTCAGGAATTCAGCAGGGTCGACTGTCTGACATGGACCCTCAAAGGGAGCCCCCATTGGCTCGATGTCCTTGGTATAAGGATGTCATATACTTTCTGCAAGAGTTGCGGCCTCCAGATGGCCTGCAAAGAAACAAAGCAAGAGCTCTGAAGCTCAAGGCAGTCAGATACTTCCTTATCGATCAAATTTTGTAATGGAAAGACCCCCTGGGGGTGCTTTTAAAATGCATGGATCCACAAGAGGCCAACAGGATCATGGTCGAATTTCACAGCGGCCTATGTGGAGGGCACCATTCCTGGAAGACCATAGCCCACAAATTCTCATAGCTAGGTACTACTGGCCCACCTTTTTCGCTAATGTCCACAGAGGAGTTAGAGCCTATATCCCATGCCAAAGATTTGCAGGAAAACAACAGCTTAATTCTTTACCGCTAAATCCTGTGGTTGTTTCAGGACCTTTCCAGCAATGGGGCCTAGATTTCATTGGAGAAATTCACCCTGCTTCCAGTGGGTAGCACAGATGGATCCTGACTACTACAGATTTCTTTACCAAGTGGATTGAAGCTATCCCCACCAGGAGTGCCTCCCACAAGGTAATCATTGGATTCCTGGAGGACCTCATCACGAGATTCAGCTGCCTAATTAATATTGTCACTGATAACGCAACCTCTTTCAGGGCTGAGCCGTTAGCCAAGTTTTGTGAGAAATTTAAGATCAATCTGATTCACTCCACCCCATATTATCCCCAGGGAAACGGTTTAGCAGAGTCCTCCAACAAAAGCCTGATAGGATCATCAAAAGGTTGTTGGAAGACAACAAGAAGGCTTGGCATTCAAAATTGAAATTCGCTCTATGGGCCGATCGAGTGACCACGAAGAGATCTATAGGCATCTCTCCTTTCCAATTAGTCTATGGAGCAGAAGTTGTTTTTCCTTCTCATTTAGCCATTCCTGTAGAAAAATTTCTCCAGGATCATCAAGAGGAGCCTAATGACATGATCAGAAGAATTCATCAGCTAGTGGACATCCAGCAGGTCAGGGAATAGGTAATGGGTAGAATTCAGGACCATCAGCAAAGGATAAAGAAAGGTTTTGATAAGAAGGCCAAGAAGGAAGAGTTTCAGATAGGAGACCTAGTACTGAAATGGGATGCTCGTAAACAGGATAAAGGCAAGCACGACAAATTTGAAGCCCTATGGATCGGGCCCTTTAAAATCTCTAAAGTTTTCTCAAATAACACGTACAGGTTGCAGGATTTGGGGGGAAAAGAATTTTTCAATAGCCCAGTAAATNTTAGTTCTTTGTTTTTATTTTTATTGTTTCGGCTTAGTAAATGACTCCATAGCCCAACAACAAGGCACTGGAACTGCAAAATGAGTCCTTAGAGAATCACAGGGATGACTCTATCCCCCATGGAGCCTAATGTTACTAACATTTCTTGTCCGGGGCACAAGAGCATTCGGATTAGCGAGTCGCATGAGGAGCGCCTAAACGCAACATGGAAAATTTCATTTCAGGCTCCCAAGCAAGCGAGCAGGCGAGATTATATCGTCGGCGGTCCAGATTCATCCACAAGAGAAGATCAATGGTTGGCGGAAAATCGCAGTTAGCAAAGTTGCACCGAGATTAGCGCAAATTCATTGCACCCATATTATATGCAAGGAAGGATAGCAGTCGTCCATCCAAAGGACGCGTGGCGCAAGATCTAGTCGCGTCGACGTTTCGGCAATCGCGAGTTCAAAGGGTGAAGGTTTCATTTTGTCCTATATCTCAAAACCCCGAACCCCAAAGGCGCCGAAGGTGCCCAAAGTTGGGCCCGCAGTATTACAGAGAAATCTCGTCCGTCCATCCACAGGAGACACCTGGTGCATGATTAGGTTCCTCGCTATTTCGCCCATCGCGATTTTAAGGCGCAAAGAGCAGCTCCGTCATTTCTCGATGCGCGAGGTGCTGGGAGTGTCCAGGACCCGGGCCCACAACATCATCGGGAGAGCTCAGAACCGTCAGATATAGAGGGATGCGTGGCACCAGATTAAGCCGTCTCGAGGTTTCACTCATCGCGATTTCAAGAAACAAGGATCAGCCCCTTCCTATTCGCGAATGTCGAAATCTCCTTTGAGAGTAAACACAAGGTCATAGCCCATGGTGACCTAGGAAATAAAAGAGCTGTGCAAAGGGGGCCAAAGGCGTCGGGTCCAATCGTCGAAAGGTTCATCACGTTCTCCGGGTGCCTTTTGATCCGACCTCAAGCCTAGTTTTCACTTGGAGTAAATGAAGGCAAGAAGGGGTGGTTGAAGCCTCTCATCATTCATTATGTGTGAGGTATGGAGGATCTGGCGACCTATCTGCCCGAAGGGGTCCTGTGTACTGATTTTTCCAAAGAAGTCATGCCGAAGTCCTCAACTAGACAGATAAGTTTGCACATGCTAGCTCAGCACTTAATGGCCCAGCTACTCTCCTTGCAGAAGCCATACGTAGTTAAAGTGGCATTTGAAGAAGGATATCAGTACGAGTTTGACTGAAGGGACACCAAGCCTTGGGTGACTGGGCACGCCTCTATTAGGAAAATTTCTCTGAGTATATAAACTCAGTCTTTGTATTTTGTAAAGCATGGATGGTTGAGCAAGGTTCCCAATAAAATTTTTTGATGAAGCGTTGGTCGCTCTGGTTAATGTACAAGGCATTTGAGATTTCTTACTTTATGGATGTCAGCTTCTTTTCCATTTCTTTTTTTACTGTGTTAGAACAGCTCGAAATTCGAGGATCCAGTCGAGTTGTAGCTGTTATAGGATGATGTAGGTTCGATCACTGTAACAGTTGCATTGTTTCTAATCGGTTCCTGTGATTTTCTCAGTGCTGAAACGACTTGGAATTGAAGGATTCATTCGAGTCACCCCTCAACTCCTTGAAGCTCTGGACCAAGAGGATCTTGGCTTCTGAGTTTTTCACCCTCAAGCCTCCGAAGGCCTGTCACCCAAGGCAGTCTTGCTCGCCCTTCTCACAAGTCTTCCATCTACCACCCTTTAATCCACTTACTGACGGAAGTTGGATCAAGACCTCCCTTGCTTTCTACATACCAGGCCTGATTTCCTGAGTTAAAGCTATATTTTTTTGAGTCTTTACCCATCCAATCACCCCATTAAACAAATCGTGACATAAAACTGATGGGCATTGGGCTCTTCTCTTGCAAGCAATCTAGGAGTGACTTCTGATGCTAACAACATTCATGAGTGGAGATGACAACGAAGGTTGATTAAAGTGATCATTCCTGACCAGTTATTGGAAGAATGGTTTAGTAAATCTTTTTTACCCCTGATTTCTCATGACATCTCCATGGGTGGCGTAGTCACTAAGGAAGAAGCCATTGCTCAGGATCAATACTTAGATTTGGTTTATTCACAATCTAGTACTTTGTACGAGTTGATTCCAAATTCTATTCGTGCCACTACCGATCCATCCAAACCTTCATCCATGACACATGTAGATGGATTTATCGGTATCGTCAAAACCCAATCTGCATCACAGCTGACCGGAACAGTTAATTTCTTTATTTTAGCACCAGTTCATAGTTCGACCTCACTCTCCTCTACCTCCCTCCCGACTCAAGTATCTGAGGTGAATGCAGTTCAATATTCCCCTTCACAACCATATGAAAGTAAGAAGAAAACAAATAATAAACCCAAAAAGAATAATAATAATGAACAACCCAAAACCCAAACTCCACCACTTGGTAATGAAAAGAAACCACAACAAAAGATGAAATTCCCATGTATTATTTGTGGTGANCGCGACAAAGTTGCAAAACTTTTCGAAGGTAATTCTCAACCCGCTGTGTTAACACAACCTTTTCCTCAACAACAATCCATGGTTTCTCAATAACTTTCACCCCCGACAAGGGGGCATTTCCAGCCACCCTCATATTTATGATTCCTCGATGAGTTATCATATTTATATGTTCAATGGGGTTGATTTAACCACTTGCTCTATGACATACGACACACCAACTAAACATGACAAATAAAAGGTCACTAACGGTACTTTACCATATCCATCCCCCACCTCTGTAAGTCCCGCATATGTTATTCCTCCCTCTGTATCACTTCAGATAGAGAAACCTACTTTCGAATCTATCTTACGCCCTCCCAATAGAACTATCTTACGCTCGCACTCCCACCACCAACAATTTTCCTTTCTTGGGAGATCACAAGATCACATATGAAAGTGTTTGTGTAGGTATTTTAAAAGACTCTTCCTTTATGGGTACTTTCCCTGCACTACTTCCTCCTACCACACAACATGTTGCCACAATAAATATGATTTCGACTATGGCCTATCAATCTTTAGAATCATTCGATCCTTGGCTTGTACCTAGTCCATTAGAATTCGATGCACTGGGTGATGCTATGCCACTTAGTCCAGCTGAGTATTCATACAATGTTATCCAATCCACCTCTACCTCCATGAATGAACAACATCTATTGGCATCCAAAACTTATTCAATGCCATCTTGGTTGAATTCCTTGTCTTCCACTTTTGACTACATTTCCGATATTTTTCCATCAGACGAATCCATTATGGAAATGATTAGTATTGATGAAGTACCTTGGGATGAAAAACATCATCGATCTTCTTTTATTCCTCCT
>SNQJ01S0088079.1:18354-45494 GCA_010110895.2 Picea sitchensis | reverse complement strand
CACGTTGTGCTTCGACAAAAACACCATGGGCCACTCGTCGAGGTAGGTGGTTCAGACTCTCAGGAACCCCCATTGTATTCATTTGCAAATGTAGGGGTACACCTTGCCTCCTGAGAGGAGGGACACCCAACATAATACCACTGAGATTCCTCTCGACCTCCCGAAGACCCCCCACCACTACCTCATGCTCGACGACTATATGTGCGTCTCTGCGATGCCCTAGTGATGACATCTACGCCAGACATGATGCACCTCTATTTGCATGGTGAAAGAATGAATTTGTTAAAAACCTCTCTGTGTACACATAAAAATAATATATATATATATATATATATATATATATATAATTAGAATTAAAAACACATTTGACAATATTTTGGTTTCTAACCCAATGCATCCTAGTCTATACCCTCTGGAAGGACCAAGTCCAGGCTACCTCGGAAATCTACTCCGGCGTATAGGAAGTCGTCAATGATGATCAACTGACGTCTCAACCAGGAAAAGAAGTTGGTTGTGAATTTAATTTCTGAGTTGGTTCCCAACCTTGGAGACAAGATCGTCCACCTTTCCATTCTTGTTTCAGTCATTGTTCACACCATCAACGCGATCTACAGTTGCATCTAAGGTATCTATTCTAGGAAAAACGAAGCCAAAAAGGAATTGTACCCAAATTGTTTATGGTTCCTAGTCCTGAATTTTGTAATTTGATCCTTCACATTGCAAAAGAAAGTTGCACTTCAGTTGAACAAACTTACCTCCACGTATTGTAGAGAATAATCCATTTGGGATTTCGAAGCCAAATGCACACTGGTACTAACTGCCAAATTGGTTATGGAAAATAAGATGGATTGTAGTGTCAACTCTATGACTTATTTAATCACAATTCGGCCTCCAACCAATAGCGACCCCAAAACACAATGGTCTACCACATATACCTCGGCAAGCACACGAGTTACCTGCTATCGAGAAAAAATAATAGGATCCCCTCTCTTCGAGATGCCGGTTAGAAAGTTACGTCCTTTAGCTTGATTTTGAGAATTTGTGGCCCAATCTAAAACGCTTGTTCGACGCCATCCCACAACCCAATCATATACTCAAGTAACAAGACTTCCTTTTTCATCTTCTACAATTTAAAGTACTTGAGGAGGCCACAATTCCTCAATGCGGCCCTCATTTGGGGGTTTTGCAGCACAACTATGTCATCGATATCCTGCTCACACTCTTTCCACTGAATCATGGTTTTTATCAATGCAAACTGCAAGAAAATTCAATTAAAATCCATTAATCATCTCATTAAATAATTTTTTGGGGTATTTTTAGCTGAATTATCAGTTTATCTTTTCATTCTGTGCCTACACTCCCTTAAATGATTACACAGAGCGCTAGCGCTGACCTGGAGTACCCACCAGGGCGCTGAAAACATGATCGACGCTCCCATCATCCCTTTGAGGGAGCTCCGATATGGTTCGATGCCTAGGGCTTCCTAGGGAGCCCAAAATGAGACTAAAGACTACCTTAAATGAATTTTTAAACCATACAAAATGATTGGAAATATTTGAATACCAACCTGATCCAGATAGAATTGAAAACGGTGGACCGTAGCTCCAGTGCCAACAACTTCAAAATCTCTCTCCGAAGTCGAAATTACCAATGCTAGAAGCGTTTTTCATAAATGAAATGGTAAATGACTTTTTTTATCCCTATTTCATTGATATAGGGTTCATTTTTGCTAAACCTATAGTCTTTTTTGGGTTTAATTGTTTTTTTGGAGATGTCACTAATACCCTGGAATGTAGATTTGTCATCACTTGCAGGTTTCAAAGAGATATTTTTTCGCTTAAACTTGTCACACTAGCAAGCATGGTCTTAGTTCCTTCTCACACTCAAAAAAACATGAGAATGTAATCGAGTATACTTTTATCTCTTTTTCAGACTCGTAAGGATATACAAAAAAGGAATCCCCCAGAGTCTCCTTTAAGCTCTTTTCAGACTCTATAAACATGAAAATATTGTCGAGTGATCTTGATTCTTTTCATACTCATTTAAAAGGTTTTGAAAGGGCATCTCCTGAGTAGCAATTTATCTATTTTTTAGACTTCAGAGACTAATTTTACAAAAAAGGACAACCCTGGAGTCATCTTTAAGTTATTTTTCAGACTCTCTAAACATTAAAAACCACCAAGTTTTCCTTCTCTAGGCTCGTTAAAAATTACATAGTATAGGACCCATATGGGAACGAACCCTTACTTCTTCTAGTTTGTTAAACAAAGGAAAAGGGACTTACCAAAGGTGATTCATATCGAGCATGTGTTATCCTCCTTGAGCTCGTAAAAAAAAAAGAGGTACTCGTCTATCTAGATGGGGGGGAAATTGAAGGAAGCAAGCCAAGCCTTTTTTTGGAAACATCACAGGTCACTCTTGTAGTCGCCCTTGAACACAATACATTGTATTCACATCCATTTTAACCCACTGAACCTCTGCAAATGACCAACCCTCTTAGGTTCTTTACTCCTTTGGGTCGCCCGACGAAATTCATAGTATCCACTGCATCATGTTTTGGTCCATGTCATGTTTCTATTGTTTGTGTCTTAGTGTTCAAGGGACGTATCCGCCTCGAGAGTCAACCATCACAAATTTCCAGTTTCATTACCCATATCAGTCCATACTCATTTGATTCACCATCTTACATCTCTATGTCAGTTTCATGTTGTTGATGGGGGATACATAAAGGCCCTCCTTTGATGATTCTTTTCCTATCGACTTCAACACATTATCCAGGACTTAGACTTAGAAACTAGTTAGTACCTTGGGACCTGCATGCCTCAATGGAAGGCATCCTCGCTTCCGACAGTGGGTTTACATCATTGACCTCTGATCGCATGATTCCACAAATGTTCGACTTCAAATCATCTATTCACATTTGTTGGATTGTACTAGGGTACCTTGGGAGTCATTAACATCACTAGTGATTTCCCTCATGATTGTTAATGGTTTACCTCAATGACCAGTAATCAAGCGGTTTCTTCCATGTTCGACATCAAAACATCTATTCACATGGTTAGATTCATACCACATCGGGATCGGTAAGAAGACCTTGGGTTGAGTGTTCACTATGATAGCTACTTTACCTAGTCTATGAAAGGAGATAACTTGAGTAGATTGGTATATATACTGTCACATAGATCCACTTTGTATTGATATGTGGCTATGTTTTGTCATCTCGTAGATCCCCTATGTAATTCTCATGTCTACGATAAGTTCATGTCATGGAAGTATAGATCCACATTGTATCTTTGGTGGGTATACCCTTACATCAATATGATTATGGATACGTAGTGTATTTGATGGCAGTCATACCTTGAAAGTCCTTTATCACTCAAGAATAGGTATGCATGCCTTGGGTTTGAAACATGTCATAACTTTTGTCTGATGGTTGTTTGAAACTTCTACCAGGTTCTACCACTCCATACCCTTGCCTCGAAAAGTCTACAAAGTACTTCAGTCATTAGTTTCCATCTTCTGACCTCGCACTTTGGATGGGAATATGTTACACATCAAAATTACTCACTTCGACAATGTCTCATTATCATTGTCGTAAGTGTCGCAAAATTCCTCTGTCCATCCCACATGTGTCCCATCATGGACAACATCATAAGAACACTTGAGACATCCTCTAACGACTTGTTAGAAGAATAAATATATCATTTGGTGAAGTTTACAAGCTTTTACCTTGAGGAACTACCGTCCTAACAGTAGTTTTGGAGATCAATGCTCCCCTGCCCACTTGCAAGGAGCGCTAGCGCTCCTTTTCCTCTTAGCAGGGAGCATTGCAATGCTCTATGGTTCACTTTGAGGTGGAATCGATCTATTGAGAAAATATTGGGGATGAATCCCCCTTATATCTAAGCACAAATGAGAATATCTGAGTCAATTTAGCTCGAATCCAAATAAAAGGATCGATCTAAGGAGAGTTCCACAATTGAAGGAGTAATATCCTCAACATATCCAAAGAATATCTAAGCTGGTTAAGCCTCTCAAAATCCTATATAAGGAGGCATTCTCATGGTGAAAGAGGAGAGAATAATAAGTGAAAAATATTGTCATTTTGATCGTGGATAATTCGAGAAAGGGGTTGAGAAAGGAGAGCTTGGTGAGTTTGTTACATCTGCATCTTCACTTTTTAAGCAACTTATTTTGTTCTCATTAATATATGTGCTTGGCTTGTTTCCTTCAAGTTTGTGTACATTGGCATGGACTTGTCTCTTTGGATAAATTTTGATTTAAAATAATCATTGTAGAATAGTAAGTATGCTTTTTCTTCATTGTTTATTGGATTGCAGGACTTGTTGAAGGACTTGGAGATCAAGCTCAACTTGGACTGAGCGAGGACAAAATTCGTAAAAAGGTACTCATACTTTCTTCCTCTTCTCTATTGAGTATTTTAGCTATGTTTAAAGGAAATTCAGTGTTCAAAGTTAGCACTTTTTTGTGTTGGTCATAGGGGTATAAGGTCCAAGAGGATATTCACTTATCTGCAGGGGAATTTTACTTCAACAACTTGTTCAAGATAATTTTCTCTGCGTCATCTAGCTACAATCCATTTTCTCCCCTTTCCCGACCATCCTTGTGTCAACTATTCTCCATTATCATTTTCAAACCATCTAACTTTACATGTTTCATGTCGAATGATGGGGGATATATCAAGGCCCTTCTTCGATGAATTTCACCCTGTCGAATCCATCTCATTATCCAGGATTGAAATCTAGAAACGAATCATTATCCTGGGACTTGCATACATCAATGGCAGGTCTCCTTGCATTTAGATAGTGGTTTACACCATTGGCTCCTGTCGAATGAATCTATGAGTGTTCGACGTCAACTCCTTTAATCACACTTCATAGATTGTACTCCATATCTTATGTTCCATCATCATCACCGATAATCAAGTGGCTTCTACCATGATCGACTTCAGATCATTTATTTGCATGTCATATATTCATACCATTTGGATTAAAGACAAATAACTTGGGAAATATCACCCTCCTATTAGATGACATTATTTCCCAAGTTACGATGGAGAATATTCATGAGCACTTCACTGATTGCTCAGTTATTGAGTCTTCTTATTGGTTTGTGTGACATCACATAGATCCACATTTGTACTTGTCCATGGCTATGATTTCACTTGCATCTTGCATGGATCCCCATTGTACACTTTCATGTCCATGCTCGAGTCATGATTGGTTCTTGATGGATTCAGGGGGTATTTTGTTGTGGCCATCATCCCATCACTTGTGTCATGCATGATTCCACGGTGTATTTATGGTAGTTATGCTATCTTTCTTCTTACCGAGCATGGGTATTCCCACCTCGAGAATCTTTTTTTGCAGGACTGACGATGCTCTTCTCCAAGATTCTTTTCCCACAACTTTGCGACTTTATTTTTAAAGTGTTTCATCCATCACACACCTCTTTTGACCTCACACTTTAGGGGGAATCTTTTATAATGTTGTTTTCCACCCAATTATTAGGTCATTATAACCTAAAAATCACCTATCCAATCC
Organism: Picea sitchensis; assembly: GCA_010110895.2. Classification (NCBI taxonomy): domain Eukaryota; kingdom Viridiplantae; phylum Streptophyta; class Pinopsida; order Pinales; family Pinaceae; genus Picea; species Picea sitchensis. The sequence goes on along the minus strand of SNQJ01S0088079.1, from coordinate 39,930 downwards.
AACAACATTCACCACTTCTTCCCTGAGATTGTAGCCTAATTTCTACTTGGTCATTGTTATCCTTCATTAAGGGTGTGATAGAAAAGGGTCAGTCACTCCTTCCCTTCATTAGGGGAGCAATTGAAATGTTTTGTCACACTTTCCCTTATTTACGGGGTGTGACCAGAAGGATTGGTTGCAATTTTTGGCCTATCAGGTTGCGACTGGGTTGTTCTGTCTGTGTGTATAGGTCACGACCAAGTCTAGAAGCTCCTATTTTTGGATTTGGTTTTGATGGATGAGACTTCCCAATTATTTATTTGGGTTTAGATTCAAGAATTCTTCCATCATGAGCTCGCGAATCTTATCCTAATAACTATATAGCCTAATCAAAAAATCCCTATAAGAACCAATCCATTTCCCATGGAATGGGAGGAGGAAAGAGCAAGGTTACTCTGGTGATTTGGTTGCAAGACTTGAGAAAGGAGCTTGGAAGGAGACTGTTTCATCAACTTCTCATTTGTAAGTTTTAATATTGCTTTTTTGATTAATAGAAGACATACTGATGTTCCCCTCTATTGAATTGTTCATACAAGTTTATGTATTCATTGGTATAGAATTAGTATAATTATGTGTTCTGATATGCTATTAGATATGTTGTCAATCCATGTATGATTGCTTTGATCTTTGGGAGGTTTTTGTCTTCTTTGTTTGTTTTCATGTATGAATCATATCTAGGAACATCCTTATTTTATGTCTCTATTCATGTCTTAGGTGCTGGAAGAACCTAATGGATCTTATCTCCTGCAGGGTGCAAAATCCATACAACACCCATGATCAAGGGTTAGTTCACAACCCAGGGATCTTCACTTATCTGCAGAGAACCATTAGTTCATACATGAATTTTCCAAATATTTTGTGACCACCTACATGTTATCACCTATCCAAGCATATCCTTCTACAAACCCATGCCTACCTACACAATGGTATCACGATGGAACTAAACTCTACTGGGATTTAATCTTTCAACAATTTAATTTAAATTTCATCCATTCATGTCAATAACACATCAAGATAACATCATACAAGATTCATTCATACACATTAGGTTTAAACATGCAAACCCTAATTATTTTATTCATTTTCATATAGAATGAATTGCATAGGATCCATGGTTGCATATGAGCTTACAATTTAGTTGGCTTCCCAGGCCAAAGGCCATAAAAATATCAACCATTTCTCTCTCCATTCCTTGCATGATCATTCTCTTTTCTTGCAAGATTTCTTCCTCTAACTACTTGATGTTGTGTTTAGTTACCTTTCAGAAATTTTTTGCCTTTGACTTCCCAATGGAATATTCATGCACTTTCATATTCTGCTTTGCATTCGTCCTCTTCTCAGGGATTACTCTTCTCCCACAGTGTGTTCTTCCAGATTTCACACAAAAATGCCCTCCTCTTCAATACATCCTCTCATTTTGTAAGGGTTCACCTTCTCCCAAGTTTTCTTCATGAAGCACATGGAAAATATCCACATATCCTCCCACACACTTGTTATCTGTAGCAATATCTAAATCCCAAAGAAACATGTCCATGCATCCATCTTGTAGCAGTGCTCCCATATGCTCCACTATCACAATTTGCAAAATTATTATGATATGAAATAATGTTGTCACTTCCTGCAACCACCTTCACCGTGGCATCCCTAGGATGAATTCGATGCTCCTGCATCAAACTCCATATGTTTTAAAGAAAGCATGCCCTCATTCTTATGAGTTAAACCATTCACATCTACATCTTCCCAATGCAGCTGTCATCATTGTTTCACTCCTAACTCTACAATTCTTATTGCCATACATTCCAATATACAATACATATTCTTCTTTTGCACATTATTTCTTCCAACTCATTGTTTTCCATTGTTGCACATCCATCTGCAATAACAAAACAATACTCTCATCATGGAGATTTGGAATTTCCATTCCATTTCTGATGCAACTCACATTCTGTTATTGCTACCCTCTTTGTCTCTCTTCCTCCATCACCAAAAGAAATAGCCAAGCGCTCATAAGCCATGCATCACCTTCACAACTTGATCTAATTCACGTACTACCTAGAACATCCCACTGCCATTTTTCATGTAGTGTACAAAGTTCCTTCGTTGTAGCCATCCACTCATGCTCGAAGTCACACAACATGGAGTCACATGCTCTCATGTTACACCTCCCTTGACTCAAACCACAACCACATGTAGATTTCCTCAGTTGATGATTCTATCAGCATATTCACATTATTGACAAATTATCAGAGACATACCTTCAAGAGCCTTATTCTTCTCGCAACAATTCCACACTTGTTCCTCAACACTATTCAATCATTCTAACATTCCTTTGCAACATGTCTTCATCCTCAGGAGATTTGAAATCTTCTTTGTCTGTCAACAACATCTTCATAATATTCCTCATCTTTGATATTGTACCTTCATCCATATTCAACTCAACATCTTCATGCATTCTTTCTCCTACGTCCCTTATCTTCACAGTTTAATCTTCTACTTGGGAAATTTCTTTGGACATATTCATCATTTGCAACTGCTATGATTCTATAATTGTTGTAATCTCTACAAATTTCTTCTATAGCATCTTCTTCTCAGCCAAGTACATTCACTTCAATCTGCAACCACAAATTTTCCTTCTTCCTACAAGAAAGAAAATAACATATTAAGGGAAAACACGAATTACATCTTCACTTCCTCCTTTTATTCATTACATCTGACACAACCACATGTGCCTCTATTTTCCAGTACTATAATTTTTTTCATCTTTGTTCATTCTCATTTCTTTTGGATTTAGGTCCAATGTAAATCTCTAGCCACAGACCGACAAAAATGCACTCACTACTACCAACATGTTTATCAAAACATATGATCACAGCCTCCAACCCATGAAACCTTCTAAATACATTTTCTCTAGAAACCTACTCCTGTTGTCAAAAGTCACACATTACAAGCTCATTTCCAATTACTATGCTTTCATCTAAAGATAACAATCATGGATAACCACAACTACAAATGAAATCTCATGAATCCTCTCATCACCCAGGATATCTCTTTTATCTCAAGAGAATAGTCATTGATAACAGCCACCACAACTACCATTTATCTCAAAGACTATCTTCCTTCTCACCAACAACCTTCTGGAATTTGCTTCATATAAAAAAAAAATCTTGGATTTATTCTTCTTCTTGTAGCTTCAATATTTTCTAATTTAAAAACTTTACTCTAACACCTTCTACCACTCCATCATATCCAATTCTTCTCACTCTCGGTTCCTGCACCTCCTTAGCCTACTCATCTTTACGAAGAAATCTGTGAGAGTTGTTTTGTATCCCTTATCCAAACTACCATTCACAAGCATTTTCTCTAGCATTGCCTCCCATCACTCTTCTTTCAACAACAAAATATGAAAAAAAAATCTCCCAGGTCTTCTTGCTACCATGGTTACATAGTGACACTATTAGGAAACCAATCTTTAGGAGTGAAACTAATCGTTCGGAGCGTAACCAATGTCACACCCTTACAACTTCTTTCATCCCAAATATGAAACTAACTTGATACCTTTGAAGATTCTTCCATCCTATAGATGAAAATTACCCTGATAGCCTTTTATATTTTTCCACCCCAGAGATAAAAATTACTCAGATACCACATGATGTAGGGAGATAACACACCCCCTTCTCGTCAGAGTATATATGAAGAAAAAACTTGTTCTTATCAATCAGTTCAATTGATTGAACTCTGCTACATTAAATTCATCACTCTAAGATTCGTAAGCTGAGGAAGTGCATACACTATATATGAAGGATTTAGTTTATGTCATATTTCAAAATTAACACTATGAAATACAAACTACTCATTGTTTTTCTACAAAAACAAAATTACTGCACTGCTAAAGAAACATTGTAAATGCAATACTACATAAACATAACTAATGTAAAGCTACAAAAATGATTCTAGGAACTTAAATCTATTAACCTATTGAACTATCATTTGCAATGTTGTTACAATCTTTCAATCATTAGGTGCAATGAAGGCTTCTGTAGTCAAAATGGGATAATCTTTATTCAATTAACAATTTTGCACACTAGTATTCCTGCAGTATTTAAAAACATAGTTCATAAATTAAATTCACAGACTATGAGAAATGAATTACAGTAATCAAAATCACAATGTTTCCCAATCAAAATAAATCTAATTAAAATTGATGCAATGTATACCTCACACAAGGGGGCCTCCTGGTTTGGTTGAAACTGCTAAGAAACACTATTGAACTAAACTATGAATTAAAACTCACAATGCATAAGATTGGATAGTCAACCAGAATTTGTATTAATTCAGAATCAATAGAGTAACATTACAATAATTATATATCATATCATATCATCCCTCATAGGATCTTAATATGGAGTATTTATAAATTACAATGATATGTTTTAAATATAAAACCTATGGATCTCTATAACATATTTATCTAGAAAACAAAGCACGTGTATTTTACAAATAAGATCTGATATAATTGTGGCTAGATGAGCTAACTTAGATGACCCATGAAGAGAGAATTTCATGACAATGATGCATGGAATTATCCTACTCGATTTTGCTGACGAATGATTTGGCGTCGAATCAACTTGGATGCTCTACCACTGTTATTCTTCGTTGACCTAAAGTTTTACCTTGCTCCTAGGTTGGCCTTGCTAACTTAGATTCTCAGTTGACAGGTAAGAAATCATCTAGTGACGATTTCAAACCTTGTCCAAGTCATGATTTATCCCTGGGATGCATGCAACCATGAAAAGTTGTTATTCTACTACAAAATGTTCTATTGCTACAAAAATATAAATTTTCTATAGAATCTGTGATTCTTTAGCGACTTATTAATATAATCAATTTTGTACTAATTTGCATAAGGAAAGGTGAAAACATGCATCAGTAGAAAGATTTACCTTGAATGTGTCCTTTGATATACATATCCTATAGCTAGGGGAATAACCATGGAAAAAGAGGTGAAATCTTCCTAAAAAAATTACTCCTTTCTTGAAATCTTAAAAAAATTCAAAATTGTTGATCTCGAGCTCTTAAACACTTTTTGTGGTATCTATTAAATATCCATACCAGATGATGAAGCCTGGATCCTCCTCTTAGCTTCATTGATTTTAATATTCAGTCTTCAATTTCTAATTTTAACTTGTTGGCTATGGGTGTACCATTCTCTATCTTTCTTGATTAGCAATTTATTTTTTGCTTCAAGATGTATATTTTCCCTCTATAGCCTAGCAATATTAGTCTTCAATGTTTTATTCTCATAAAGTCAAAAGTCAAGTAACAGAAAACTGCTCCCATTTCGCTTTCACTTGCATTAACTTACTCCATGGATGTTTGTTTTCTCCATAAATATATTTCCGTTGACTTCTGATGTCTTTACCAATATTAGGGATTCTTGGGCTCCAACTACCTCACTAGTACTAGATATTCTTGTGTATGGATTCATGATTTAATCATGGAAATCAAATAAATAGTTTCCTTTTATTCTCATTTGAAAGTCAAAAAGTCAAGTAACATGTTTTCCGTCCAAAATCTCAACAATTCAAAAATCTGATTAGTATTTCTTTGTCTTTATGTTGTTGTTGCGCCACAATAATGCTTGTTGCCGACGAGTACATTGGGCATCTTGTGATCTGCTCTCACACCTCTGTCTGTCAACACACTTAAATTTCGCTTTCACTATCACCGACACTGAGGAAAAAGAAGAAACTTGCCCAAGAAGAAATTCCGCTTTCACTTGCACCAGCACTGAGGAAAGGTCAAAAATCACTAGTACAAGAATATCTAGTACAAAAATTTCACTTTCATTTTCAAATGAGGTGTCAAATGGATAAAACTCAGTTCAACAATGTAAAAACACAGGGAATTATGGATAAAGTGGATCAGCAAAAGAGGTCTTGTTTAGCTTAGGTCATGGTTTTAAAGATTAGTGTGGATAGGAGGAAGACTTGGTAAGAAAATTTAGCGACTCTACCACTAGCTTCAGGCTATGCCCGTAGACAAAGGAGGGAAATGCTTCAGATACAAGAAATTCTTAAATCCAAGAAAAAACAACTATGAGAAAGCTATAATAGTATCACAATCAAACATCCATTGTCATACAGCTACACATATCATTTGAATCCTTCAATGATAATACAATTTTAGAGTGAGAGAAATAAGATGGAAAAAATAAAACTAACTTCCATTAAACAAGATTTTATCAAGTTTGTTACATCAAAACCAGAGTAGGGATAATTAGGATAGGAAATGATTAAAATGTCTTCTAGAAATATTATTGAGTAATATTAGATAAATTCTAATATTCGGTTGGAATTGTTTGATTTTGTTGCAGGAATGGATAAATATTGTCAAACCCAAGATAACTAAGGAGATTCTGAAGATGCATAGGCTATTGGAATTTGAAGACATTTGGCGCAAAGCAGTTTCGGGAAAGATTGATTCTCTATTTTGTAAATGTTATAAATAGTAAAGCTATCCCGAGGATCTCTCGATCCTCAAGATATCTTAATTTACCCATATCATTATAATATATAAAGGGTAATGAATCCTGAAAATGATAATCTAGAATTTTATCCAAACATTCAGAATTCAGAATTGCTCTACGAAAGTAGTCTTTTGTAAATGTTGTACCATTCATGGAATTAATAGAAGCTTTTGGAATTTTCACCATTTTTTCATACTGAGTTTCTAGTAGTAGTTCTACCGAGGACCGAGGGCCCAGTCTGAAGGAGTTACTGTCTCAATTTGTAAATATATCAGTTTGATTTTCATTTTGTGATTTAAATCTCTTTTGCAATAGTTAAGATAAATGCATTAGTGTGTTGATGCTTTTATATTGTTTTCTTACATAAGATAGGTGTTTCATTTGAATGATATCGATTGTTGTTCCATTTTCCATTATTGTAGTTTACTGCTTGATAGTTCCTCTCATTTTCCTACGCGTTGTTCCTTTCGATTAGATTACATTTGCTTTCCCTTTTCATAGATATAGTAATTCATTGTTTCCTTTCCATCAATTTGATTCATAGTTGATAAATTAGTTCTACAAGTATTTTCCTAGATTAGATTATTGCTTCTCAGTAGATGAATTCAACATATTAGTTAATTCCTTTAATTCACAACATGTTATTAAGAAGATTTCAATTCTGTTAAGTAAGGTCTTAGTTTCAGAATGAACATGTGAGGAAATTTATTGTTTATAAACTGAGATTTGTTTTAACTACACAATTTTTAGCATCTACAACTATTTGCATAGGCTTTGCTGATATTCTTGAAATAAAAGATGAATCCTCGGGTTAATAAATTAATGTTAAACTTAGGGTATTTTTAGGACATCTTTAGAATCCCAACATCGGGGAAGACTTGTAGTCTGTATTTGAAATCTCTTAAGGAGATCTCGAGCATACTTGGACTGGGACAGTTTGAATCCCGATGCATCTTGAATCATCTCGAGTCTAAGGAAGAAATGTAGTGGACCCATGTATGTCATCAAGAACATGTCATACAGAGTCCTCTTGACTGCAACAATCACTGAAGTTGAGAAACATGTGATCAATAAATCATCAACATGCAGAACTAGGAGTAGAAGTGAGTCAACTGTATTGAGCAGGTAAATATTTGGGTCTGAATTACAATGTACAAAGTTATGATGACATGTAGGAGTCCATCTTGGCATACCAAGCCCTCAGGGCCTGATTGAGGACATAAAGAGACTTCTTCATTCGACAAACCAAATTTGAATCCTGCATAAATCCATGGGGATGCTCCATATAGATCTCCTCTGAGAGATCAATGTGAAGAAATGAATTCTTCACGTCCATATGATGGAATTCCCATCCCTTAGTTGTTGCAATGGAAAGTTCCAAATGTATGGAATCCATCTTTGCTACTGGAGTGAAGGTCTCATCATAGTTAATGCCTTGCACCTGCTGAAAACCTTTGGTAACTAACCTGGCTTTGTATTTGTTGACCTATCCATCCATTGTGTTCTTGGTCTTATAGACCCATCTGCACTTGACAAGTTTCCTTCCTGAAGGAAGAGGAACCAGATCCCATGTATGGTTCTCGAGGAGGGAGTTGTACTCCTCCTGCATGGTGGATTCCCAAAAGGGATTTCCAGTATCCTGTCCATAAGATTTTGGATCTGAAGACTGAACCAAGAAAATATGATTGTGTGGCATCGGTTCAGTGGCAATGAGTGCAATAGGATCCTCCTCGAAATCAGATCGAGTCCTCCTAGTATCAGCTAGATCCCTAGCATACTGAAGAGTAGTCTTGGCCCACTTGGGCCTCTACTCTGGATCTGCATTTGCATCTGCATATGGATCCATTGACTCTACATATGACTGTAATGACTCTGTATCTGGATCATCTAAATCCTATGAATCAAAAGTCTCATTTGAAGAAAATTTGGCATGTGCATGCTCATCATCTCTAATAGGTGGAAGAACAAAAGTGTCTTCATGCGGATGCTGAGGTACATGTGAGACACTTTCCTCGAATTGGACGGTATGCTCAATGATGAGCCAGACCAAGGAAATATCAATGAGTATGTATCCCTTCACAACGTCGGGGTATCCAACAAAGATACACTTTGTGCTCTGTGGATCAAATTCCTTCCTCTTCTCAGAGGGAATCCTATCCCATGCACGTGAACCGAAAATACGAAAGTGGGTCACTTACAGTTTGAGGTTGCTCCAAGCCTTATAAGGGGTCTTATCCTTGATAGATCTTTGGGGAGATCTGTTTTGGATGTAGGTTGCACAATTAAGTGCTTCATCCCATAATATATGTGGAAGTGACTTTGCATGTAGCATGTAAGATGCCATCTCCTCTAGATATTTATTTTTCCACTCAGCAACTCTGTTTTGCTGCGGAGTATAAGGAAACGTGTGCTGCAACTGAATGCTTTCCTCATGAAAAATATTTTGTATCTCATGGTTGACATACTCTCCCATGTTATCTATTTGGAGGACTTTGATTCTTTTTCATGATTGTGTCTCAACAAGGGCTTTGAAATATTTGAGGTGTTGAAAGACCTTTCATGCCATATCCTACTGCTTTCATCAACATTGGTAAGCATTAATGCAGAATTTGGTTCAATAAATTTAGAAAATGTGTAGAGTCTAGATTGATGATTTATCTCACCGGTAGCAACCGTGGAATTGGTTTGCATGCCATAGATATCCACTGCATTAGGTCTAAATATGAATCTCTTTCTGGTGTCGAATTTTTTTATCTGATACATGGAGAGAATATTGACGGAAAGTTTGGGAATGTGAAGCACATTCTCCAAGCTTTCGTTTGTGAGTTCAATTCTTCCTTTATCGGTGACCTCAACTAGAGAGTTGTCCTCCATTAGAACAGAAGGACCTTTGCATGCATCCAAAAAATAATAGAATTATTTTTTGGCGGCCATGTGGTATGAATCACCTGAATCTACGTATCAGGCATCGATAGAGGAGTTGATGGAAATCAAGGCATGGCTAGAATTGTCTTTCTTGGGATTCTGATCTTCTAGCTTCTTCTTCTTGGAACCCTCGAGGATGTGATCTCCAAGGTTGTTTTTATGAATTATTTGGGTCATTAGATCTATAAGTTTCTTCATACAAGAAGATTCTAGATGGAATCATGTATGGAAGTAAGTGCATTTCTCCCGTTTTCTTCCCTTTCCACCTTTGGATCCAGAGGCATTATTGAAGGGTTTTGATTACCCTTCCTTCTTTGGATTTGAATGTGTTTTCCTTTTGTCTTTGTCTTTAGATTTATGATATTGATGAACGCTTCCATATTTCACAGTAAGTGCATGTGCCTTTGGGCCTTTGTTTTTTCCCATATTAATGACCTTGTTCTGCTCTTGTGTCAGAGACTCGATAAAGGCCTCAAGAGAGGGCATTGTCCAGGTAGATCCAGAGGCAAATATAACTAAATGAAATGTGGATACAAACACTGAGTATTATGGTCCAAGTTTGGAGAGAATGGTGAGAACCATTTGTTTCTCCTCCTTAGATTTATCAACCCCACAAGCCTTGAGTTGCGACAACAAATCCTTATATTTGGTAAAGAAAACTTGGATATTGTTGAAGGTCTTTGGATCCAATGTGAACAATTCCACCTTAAGCATATGTCCCCTCATCTCGTACTATTTTCCAAAAATACTTTCCATGGTGGTCCAAGCTTCATTGGGGGTTTTACAGGAGGATATGTGAAAGGGGAGTTCAAGAGAAATGAGATTGCAAATTGTTCCAAACGCTTTATCCATTCGATTTAGATACTTTTATTTTTATATGGATGATGTTGGTTTTGTCTCTATGTTCATGGTTAACTAGTATAATCCTTTCCTCAAATATGCATTATCATCTTCTCCTTCCATGCAAATAAATTATACGGTGTAAGAATGAATTCTTTTGGAAATTCCATTTTTTCACTCTCTTCAGTCTTTGGTACCTGCAAAAAAAAATTGGTGTGTATTTTCCCTAGTAGTCCGTCAGCTCTGATGCCATGTAAATGTGTTGAAACTACAAAAAATAGATCTATCTAGAAATTGACATACATAGTTGCAGAGAAAATATGAGAAAAGAGAAGAAGAAGAGAAAGAATGGAAGAATTGTCATTAACCAAATGAATGAATGATAATTTACACATGATATACTCTGTATAACTCAACTAATGCACATTGGCAGAGAAGAAAATGCCCCATAGTTGTGGTCTAGAGTGATCTGGACACACACCAGCAATTACGAGAGTAAAGCGCCACCTAGTGTAGTCTCTCAAATAGTTACGGGAGTGAACTCCCACCTAGTCTGAGTTAACTAGTCTCTTACTCTTCAGTTAACTAATTGAAACATAGTGAAGTGAGGAGGAGATCAGGGAATAATGAGTAATGTAGTTGTCTGGTGATGATACCAAGGAAAATTTGCATTATCTAGTGATGATCCCAATGTTGCATAGTGATAATCCTAATGTGGCATCTAGACTCCACTCAACTAATCAAACTAAAGTGTGAACTAAAGAGAATATTCTCCTCGAGGAATATTATTCCTAAAATATAAGAGACTGAATAATGAGTAATAAACATAGGGAAAATGATCCAGGTGGATATCGGTGGCCACCCACCTCTTCCAACTGGCTCAAAACACTTTTCGGGCAATTTTGGTAATTTACTATTTTTAGCAGTTTTTAACTTTCAGGGCCATATTGAGGGCCTAAATGAAGGTTTTTCAAGATCGAGCTTCTCAATGATAGTTGAACGATTTGATTAAGCCCCCAAATTGAATTTCCTTCAAGATACCTTTCCAACGATCTATCGTGTGCCCCAAACGAAGATCGTATGCCAAAGTTACGCCCTCGAGAAGTTGATACACCAAATTTACCAAAACGGGGTCCAAAAAACTATTGGTTTTTCATCTTCCGGGGTTAGGGTTTTGGATTTTATTTATGATAAAAAGGCCTCTGGAGCCTCATTGTAAAATCATCTTCTTACGAATGAGAGTAGTCGACACATCTCTTCTCAGAGATAAGATGCCACCATTCTTGCAAGTCTTTCACTCTGTATTTTTATAGTCGTTGTACATTTTCGCTCATTAATAGAAAATTGTGTATTACCGTATCTCTGTTTTTATGGTTTCATCTCTGCTACACTTCTATTATATTATTGGATATCTGAGATATATCTCTACATTTCTTTACTATATCTCCACTCTCATTTCGTGCCGAAAATAATCTGGATCTATGGTATCAGAGCAGGCTGCTCTTGACGTTTTTCAGTGCATGTGCCCGACGAGGTCTGATTATAAAAGGTTGGGTCTCAAGCTTATCTCTCTTGAATACCATTTCTCTCACACGTCCAAGAAACCCTCCATGGTGGAAGAAAAGAAAAATAACAGAGAAAACGATTCTATTAATATGTTTCTTCAGCAAACTCTCATGTGACAGAGGGGCGAAATGATGGAGAATTTTTCCCACATCCTTCAACACCTGCCAATAACAACATGAGCTTATTCATCAAGAAACCACTTTGGAAGTAACCTCACCTTTCAAGGTATAATTTAATTTTGATATTCCCATATTTGAAGGATAGATAGATGTGGATGTCTTAGAAATGGTTAAATCTGCTAGAAGGTTATTTCTCTATTCATAATTTCTCTAAAAGGGAAAATATTACCTTCGCACTCCTTAAGGATCTCCCCCTTATCAAACATTGGTGGGAAACTTACTAGGAGAAAATTTCCACAGAGGAGTCTAGAATACATGGGGCCGAGCCCACTTGGGATTTTTTTGTGGATGCAGTATAGGAACATTATTACCCTTTTGGCAACTATGAAGACTAGAGAATAAGATGGACCAAATTGCAGAAAGAAAGGGGCCAAGAAGTTGCAAAGTTCACCAATAATTTCCATACCTTGCGCACCAAGCTGGGTATCAAAGAATCTGAATGAAATTTTGTTATAAAATACCGTGGCGATGTACACATATACATCCAAACTAAAATGAATTTTCTGGACATATCATCACTCGTTTTTTCTTATCGATATGTTTTTAAAATCGAGTAGAATTTTAAGGACCCGAACAAATGGGAGTTTTGGTCTACAAATCTGCAACAACCAAAGTATGATAAATACGTCCCTAACAAACAACATACTGAAAACTAGTCCAAGTCACAGGAAAAGAAGGGTCATAGAAAGATGAAGGACAATAGAAAATGGTGTGATTTCCAGAAAATCCCCTGGCACAACGTCAATGAATGTCGATCAAAATAGTCATTGGTGACTGAGATAAAAGATGAGGAGTCAAACCCTGATTCAAAATTTGACTCTAAAAATATTGATAGTAGATAGATCATTGATGCAGACCCCACTACCATTGTCGTGGTTGCAACAATTCAACCAAAAGAACCAACATATTCTAAAAAAGGGGGAGCGTCGTTTTCATTCACATATGTGGGTGAAGGGGACCCCACTACATTTTATTGCTGATAGCAGAAGCCAGAAGAACCTCATCTCAGCAGAGGTCATCAAACTGTTTGGATTGTCAACAACACCACACCCGCAACCATACAACATCAGGTGGCTTTGCCAAGGATGATATCTTCATGTCAGCTAACAGTGTTAATTGTCATACGACGTCCAACCCTTCAAGGATGAGGTATTATGTGATGTTTCCCCCCTAGATTTCTGTGATGTTCTCTTGGTCCAACCATATATGTGAAAGTGCCATGTTATTTATGAGTCTCAACCCTGTAGTGTCATTTTTAATTTGGGGAGTCATCTCTACAGGATACTAGAGGTAATTCTAACTATTTTACCACCTAAACAATGCCGCAAGGTAGCATCTCATACCACAAAATTCAACTTCTTCACAGTCTGTTCAAAGCGTGAATAGAAGAACACCACATCTGCCTCATTCCAAGCACCTTCTATCCAACTAAAGTAGGTTAACAAGATTGCTACAAAGTGTAAAGATTCCTTCTGCACATAGGAATATCATGTAGCGAGACTAGTTAAAAAGTTCCAATCCTTCCATCCACAGGTTCGTGACAACCTTCAACAAGCTAAGCAACACAACTTCTCCGGGTTTAGGGCTTTGGATTTTATTTATGATAAAAATGCCTATGGAGCCTCATTATAAAATCATCTTCTTGTGAATGTGAGTAGTGGACACATCTCTTCTCAGAGATAAGCTGCCATCATTCTAGAAAGTCTTTCACTCTGTATTTTTACAGTCTTTGTACATTTTCGCTCATTAATAGAAAATTGTGTATTACTGTATCTCCGTGTTTATGGTTTCATCTCTGATAAATTTCTATTATATTGTTGTATATCCAAGATATCTTTGTACAAAGATTTATTATATCTCCACTCTCATTTCGTGCTGAAAATAATCCAGATCATAAAACCTTAGGAAAAATAAATCCTTTGTGTGTGTGAAGTATCTCCAACAATCCACCCATTAATCCCAACCCCTTCTCATCTGTTCCCATGATGTTGGATTTCATTGGCAACTAGTACGTTCATTGTAAAAATTTATTATTTTCTTTGGTTTCCTTCCTAGATTTTCTAGCGTGTGTTGTTTGTTTTATTAGTGGACCTTAGGGTTGAGTCAGTATCTATGGTCTCATCTCCTCGGAATACCAAGGAAGGAATCCATTTTCTAGGGTTTCCATTTGTTTCTCCTTTGGCGGGACATGTTGGTCCACCTTACATCACCACTTTGACTTTTCCTCGTCTCACAATTGGGCTACCAGTTTGGTTATTTTCCACTACAGTGAATTTCAATGATTTTGACGCTTCCTATGTAAAGAATCCACCCTAGGATCCTCAACCTCATGTCGATCCTCTTCCTTCTTCTCCCTTAGTGTCTCCTTCTCGTTCTTCCTCTTATCCTAGTGAAATATATACATTTAGTAACCAGGTGGATAAGAAGAAGAAGAAACGAAGGAGTAAGAAGAAGAAAACTAAGAGAGAGGAAAATATTCCAACCACTGCAAGACATGTTGGATGCGACCAACCAACCTCTGGACATCATGCTAGGAGTGTTGATGATGTCGTCAAGTCTAAAAATAAAAATCGCAAGACAAAATTCCCTTGTAATATTTTTAAGGGTGATCACCTTCTCAAGGATTTCCCTAGAATTCCAAAGGTTGTAGAAGTGTGGTCTCATGTTTCTTCTTAATCCACGTCATCAGTCACTAAAGATCATGTTGGTGACAACCCATCAACTAGTAATCCGGTTGGAAATAACAAGGGTCAAGTCAAATTTCCTTACTTGTTATGTAAGGAGATGCATCACACCTACCTTTATCCACGCATGTATGAAGCTTCATATTTGTTGAAAAAGATTGTTGATGTTCAGAAAGAACTTCCAACAGGTTACCGTAAACTCTCTCCCAATCTGCCATTAGTTGATGAACTAGTCAATCTGGTTCCTTCCTCTATTATTCTGGTTAATCAAGTGGTCAATTTGGTTTTATCCTCTGTTGGACTAGTTGATAAAGGGTCGATCTGATTTTGTCATTGGTCAGTCCCATTCTTCCACAGAAGAGTGAAACCCCAATGATTGATCTAAGTACCTCCTCGGTTGATCTGGTCCATCAAGTGGTTGATTCGATATCCCCATCAGTCAATCCCACTCCTCCTTTGAAGAGTGAGGATGTCTCTTAGTTATTTCTTATCACTGTAGATTCTTCTAGACAAGGGGGCATTCCACCCGTTCCAATGACACCCCCTCCAAGCAATGCAATTACCATTGATTGGAATGCTCTAATAGAACCACATCTTCCTTCTTACACAAATTTCCAAATTTCTATAAAATTTTGTGGTAGGCATATTCCTAACACTATAATAGACGAAGGAGCCTCTGTTAGAATCCTATCATTGAATGCTTGGAAATCTCTTGGTTCACCTCAGCTTGTGCTGGTGACTCAGAATCTGTCGGATTTTAACAAAAGGGTTAGTCAACCTTTAGGGATCCTTCCTTAGTTTCTTGTTACTTTTGGGGAAAAACTGGTCTAAATTGATGTGATGGTAGTCCATGCCCCCCTCGACTTTAATTTTCTCCTCTAGAGAGACTATGTTTACACACTCTTCAGAGTGATGTTTTTTCCTCATAATGGACACATAGTGACCATTGATCAACTTTGATTCATTGGACCTCATATAATGGTCAACCATTAGTCTTTTCTTAATGGTCCTTATATTCCAACGTCATTCACCACGCCGCAGTTCAATTATGTGGCAACCTATCCCATGCATTCAACTCTGAATGAGAAGGAATATCTCCCTTCTTCTAAATTAGATCTAGTATTTGATATGGTGATCTCTTCGATAGGTATTTTAAAGCCTGATCTCCCTATTATTACCCATGATTTTGGTCATCATGATGATGTATTGATGATGGGGTACTCAGGCTCTTCATAATAACTTTCTCCTGAGAAAAGGTTATTTTCATCTCTTCCAGAAAACTCATTTTTGAAGACTGTTTGCAGTCTGCTAGTATATTTGCCTGCAAGAATGCATGATTCTCGCAGGCTGCCTTAAGCCAGGGTGCGAGAAGTTCGCACTGTGTTGAACTTATAGGGTGCGAACTCTTTCTAAAGCATGGAAAAAGATGAATTCTCGATGCTTCTAGAAGGGAATCTTCTAGAAGGATGAGATGGCATTCAAATGGTTATCTTAGTACTGGATTCCCTTATATTTTGGGATCATTCTTATCCAACTGACTAATTCATTCTCTCCTATATATTGAGATAATTCTCATGGAAAAGGTGAAGCAAGATTCATTGGAGAATTGGTGAAAGAATTGTGTGAAGGACTCAGCATTGAACAGCAGTTTGGATACCCTAACAAGTCTACCAAGAGGATTTCATCTTCTTCATGCAAGGATTGAGCAAGTGTGTGTGTCAGAGACAAGGGCCATCAAAAGGAAGTTTGCGACATCAAAGCTTAGGTTGTAAGCTTTACCTTCCATTAATATGATACAGTGGCATGTCCCTTTCCCATAAATCTAATCTCACTTTATTGTGTAATTCCTTGATCATATGTATAGGTTAACTGTTGAATATATTGTGCTATATTCACTTTGGTTGGTTTGTGTTATCTTGGTCTGGACTTCATGAGAGCACTGGAGCGAAGCAGGAGAAACAAAGACCCTAGGAAGCGATAATAAGGTATGTTACTTGTTTCTTCCTCCTAGTTAATTCAACAGTCAAAACTTAGGGAAAGAGTATTGTCTTGTCTTGTTTTGTTCTAGATCCAGGTAGATCTAGGGAGATCGGTTAGTGTCCGCACCTACAGATTTATCAAATAACACCTACCCCTATCACGCCCCTCGACATGTATTCCTTCCAGATTGTTGTTTTTTCATCTCACGAAGATCTCTTGGAAACCATGATCGAGGTTTTTCCCTTGACATGTATTCCTTTCAGAGTATTGTCCTCTTGGGAGTCATGATCAAGATGAAAACAAGAAGAATGGTTCCCATTTCTATGTCAATCGGGTTAAAAAATGAAATATTGGACTGGGGATCCAACCCAACAACGAGCATAGTTCTTTTCCTGTGCCAAGCTCATTAAAAAATGAAACAGAACCTTATGAGCATATTTCTTTTCCTATGTCAAGATCGTTAAAAAATGAAACAACCACCTTCCCCACTGAGTCGAGTCTTCCATTACAACTCGTAGTGGAACATTCAGTCCATCCACCTTGGTCAGTTGATCATTTATCTTCCTCCTTCTTTGGTGAACATTTTTCCTATTAGTAACTAGAGGTCTATTGGGTATAGAAATCGAGGATAGGAGAAGAATTAGTGGATGAGCCAGAGCTTGGGGGGAATGTATCCATCCTTTGATCACCTTTCTGGAGTTAATCCACTAGCTTCTCAAGCTGGGGTAAAATTACCAACCATCCACATTTGGACTTTCCATTGGGAAGTGTCAAGCACAATTAGGTTTCTAGTTTCAAGCTCGCAAAAAAAATGAAACCTACCCAAGCATAGTTTTACTTTGTTTCAAGCCTGTGTAAAAATGAAACCAATCACGAGTTTAGTCTTTGTTCTTTCTCGTGCTCGTAAATACATGAGAATAGGTTACCGAGCTTAGTATTTTTTCTTTCCCGTTCTCATTAATACAAGACAATAGGTTATCGAGTATACTTTTATCTCTTTTTTGGACTCATAAAAGCTATACAAAAAAGGAACTCTTTCGACTCTTCTTTAAGCTCTTTTCAGACTCTCTAAACATGAAAATATTGTCGAGTGAGATTGTTTACTTTCACACTCATTAAAATGTTGGAAAGGGCATCTTTCGAGTGATAGTTTACCCATTTTTCTACCTCGTTAGACTAATTACGAAAAATGACCTCATCATGGAGAACTCTTTAAGATCTTTTCGAACTCATTAAAAAATGAAAAGTATGTCGAGAGATCTTGTTGTCTTTCACGCTCATTTAATTGAATTAGAAATAACATCTGTTGAGTGGTAGTTTATCTCTTTTTCGTTCTCATCAGACTATTTATGAAAAAGGAACACCTTATCCATTATGGTTGGGAGAGTTCTCCTAGCTATTGTTTTATACTTTTATAGACCCTAGAGAATAACTTTACGAAAAAGTTCATTGTGGAGTCCTCTTTATCAAATCTTTTCAGAATCTCTAAACATGAAAATAAAATCGAGTTTACCTTCTTTGGGCTCATTAAAATTTACATTGAAGGACCCACACATGGGACCAAATCCCTCCTTCTTCAAGTTCGTTAAAAATATGTCGCGGGACTCATCGTAAGATGAGCTATATCGATCATTTTTTATCCTCCTCAAGATCATAAAAATAGAAAGAGGCACTCGCCAATCATGGTGGGGAATTTTTAGAGGGTTTTTCGATCTTGTTATCTTCATTATATGGCATTCATTACTACTTCGAGTCACCCTTAGAAAATTCACCTATTCTATCATCATATATAATAGTTGATTCATCCATTCTCTCTCATC
Organism: Picea sitchensis; assembly: GCA_010110895.2. NCBI lineage: Eukaryota > Viridiplantae > Streptophyta > Pinopsida > Pinales > Pinaceae > Picea > Picea sitchensis. Next base: position 21,371 of record SNQJ01S0088079.1, on the reverse strand, counting down.
AACCACCATTCCCATCATTGTGTCACGTTCTACTCATCGGTCCATGACCAGTTATTATGGTTTTCATCTGAGTTAATGATGTCGATTCAAGCCATTTGTCATGCATACTTGTGTTACACGTCAAAATTACTCACTTCGACAATATCTCATTATCATTATCGTAAGTATCTCACTTTTTCTACAAGTGTCACAAAAGTCCTATGTCCATCTCACATGTATTGCATCGCAGAAAACATCATAAGAACACCTTAGACATCCTATAAAGAATTATTAGAAGAAGAAACATATCATTTGGTGAAGTTTACAAGATTTTACCTTGAGGAACTACCATCCTAAAATTATTTTTGGAGATCAACGCTCCCCCCCCACTTGCAAGGAGCGCTAGAGTTCCTTGTCCTCTTAGCAGGGAGCAGTGCAACGCTCTGTGGCCCACTTTGAGGGGGCACCGATCTATTGAGAAACTCTCGAGGATGAAACCCCCTTATCTCTAAGGACAACTGAGAAATATCTGAGTCAATTTTGCTTGAATCCAAGTCCAAGGATGGATCTAAGGGGAGTTCCACAACTGAAGGAGTAATATCCTCAACTTATACCAAGAATATATAAGGTGGTTAAGCCTCTCAAAATCCTATAAGGAGGAATTCTCGTGGTGAAAGAGGAGATAATAATCAATGAAAAGTATTGTCATTTTGATCGTGGATCATTCGAGCAAGGGGTTGGATAAGGAGATCTTGGTGAGGTTGTTACATCTGCATCTACACTTTGTAAGCACCTTATTTTGTTCTCATTAATATATGTGTTGGGCCTCTTTCCTTCAAGTTTCTGTACATTGGCATGGACTTGTCTCTTTGGATAAATTTATATTTAAACTAATCATGGTAGAATAGGAAGTATGCTTTGTCTTAATTTTTTATTGGATTGCGGGACTCGTTGAAGGACTTGGAGATCAAGTTCAACTTGGACTGAGCGATGAAAAAATTCGTAAAAAGGTACTCGTACTTTCTTCATCTTCTCTATTGAATAGTTTAGCTATGTTTAAAGGAAAGTCCATGTTCAAAGTTAGCACTTTTATTTCTTGGTCATAGGGGTCTAAGGTTCAAGAGGATATTCACCTGTCCGCAGGGGAATTTTCCTTCAATAGAAATTGGTGACTCCACTGGGGATGTGATCTTTATGAGCATTTTGAATATATTCAACAACCTCTCAATCCTCATGACCCTCCTATTTCTGAGGTAGGACCATCTGATCAAACTATTGATCTTCTTATCGAATGGGTCATCAATCCTACTGTCACGTCAGCACAAGTCCACCTTAATGCTGGAGTCATCACTTCTACTCACACAAGGCACTTCTACCATTACTCCCACTGTTACACCTTTTCACACTACATCTCCTCATGTTCCATAAGATCCTGTTGGAACATATTTATACCAGAGAATCTAGACCCTTTCCAGACAGACACAATCAACTGCAGGACATATCCCAACTGGGGTGAAACCACCATCTAGTGGGCCTATCCCTCATGGGGGAAAACCATCCTATAGCGGGCCTACCCCTCCTGGGGGACAACCACCTTTGCATGTTCCTTCCAGAGGAAAACCTCCCTTACTTAGTCAAACCCCAGTAGTAAATCAACCTATCGTAGGGGGGAAACCTTCTTTTGTCAGAAACCCTTCACATTCCCGGGGAGTACTTTCAGGAGGTATGTTTAATCAAACCTACCCTGGGGGGGAATCATATCATAAATCACAAGGAGTAGTATCAAATCTTGTTCCTTCCAGACTATCTTATGGACAACCTTATCTGAGTGTCCCAAATCCCACCTGGGGTCCTCAAGGACAACAACCTTATCCTCCCCAAGGGTTGAATGTTTATCCTCCCCAAGGGGCTAATGTTTATCCTCCTTAGGGACAAACTATTTACCCTTTGTAATGATCCCAAGCCAAATTATTTCTTGGAATCACTAACTACTACTAATTTATTGAGTTATTAAGTGCATACAAGATTCATCAACACATGGAGATCACAATATATTTAATATGTAGAAGAACAAGCAAAGATCTGACCTTTTTATTATGACCAATGTAAGATCAATACAATAGATGGTTGATCTGGCATAAACCTTAGATGGTCGTACAGGAAATAGATATGAGCTGCTACAAAATGCTCCCGACAATACAAAATAAGCCTCCAAAGGCTGGATATACAATGAAGACTGAATCAAGCAGATCTGACCCGTACTAATGCTCAACCTCCAAGCTAGAAAGTGCCACGTCCTGCTAGAATGTTGAATCCCTCAATAATTCTTCCCTGCTACCAAAAGTGTCCAATCATCCTAAGAAATATGCCAAATGATAGATCGGGCAACTGTAAGGACAACCCAGATGTCCAAATTCCCAAATCCACTCTCAAACCCCGTAGATCTGAATTTCCCACTGAATGGGGTGCCCCACTGGATGACTGAAACCCTAGCTGGTTCAGCCCTGATGAAGGAGGCCTCCAAATGCTCTGAAACTCTCCAAGAATATAGATCAGGATGTGAGAATCCTGTGGGAGAAGTTTCAAACTCAGATCTCAAGCAGATCTCCCTAGATCTGAGTTTTGTTGAATTACAGGGCATCCCCTATGGCTCCAAGACGTCCCAATCTGCAGACAGATGTAGAATGATGATAAACCTCCAGAAAATCCCTCAAACTGATGGTCCTGCCCCTACAAACAAAACCCAACTGTCGGAATGGCCCTAGGCCCTCAGGATAAGTTGGATCGAACCTCCCTCCAAATGATGGTGCGCCCTTGCTGGAAACACAAGAACAGTACGACTTGCTACCTTCTGAAGCGCTAGATGGAGATGGGTTGAGACTAGAATGGTGTGGAGGATTATTTCATCCCTGAGACCAAGCTGCGGAACAAGGTGAGTGGATATTTCACCACTGAGTTGCTCACAAGGGTTTGTACAGTAAAACCCCCAAACTGAATGCTCAAGAGCAATAGCAAATGCTAATCCAAAACCAGAATGA